>JAAGAY010143335.1:15731-33678 GCA_011801015.1 Ardeotis arabs
CCCCCCCCCCCCCCCCTTTATAGATCAAGTTTATCTACCAAAAACAGGTATTAAGAAGAAACCTGAGGCCACACACTTCCAGTACCCACTGAGAAACACAGAGACGTACTAAAGGGAGGAGGAGAAAGGTGACAGATTCCGCCCGTCACTCAGCAAACAGCAGCGACGCTTTCTCTTTTTATAAGCTTGCAAAACAAAAAAAAATACCGCCACTCTATCGTGAGCGTTAGTTTTTTGGACCAGCTGCTCTGCTAACTCTGAAAATAATTCAGGACAAATCTCATTTCTGCATTAAAAAAAGTGTATTTCAGACTTTATCATAGTATGACAAAGCACATGTAAATCTGGAATATTTTAAACTCTGACTCTATACTAAGCATCGTATCTGCATGTACCAGCCTTGTGTCACAGGCTTAACGCTTCTGACGTAACTGTGTTCGCAACACGCGCTAAAAACTTAAAACCAGCATCTCTTTTCCTTCTCTCCAGCATATCTTAAAAGGAAACTCTTATGCTCACAACCGGC
Source organism: Ardeotis arabs (assembly GCA_011801015.1). Taxonomy (NCBI): domain Eukaryota; kingdom Metazoa; phylum Chordata; class Aves; order Otidiformes; family Otididae; genus Ardeotis; species Ardeotis arabs. The sequence continues at coordinate 16,258 of JAAGAY010143335.1, forward strand.
ATGAAAATAGACTGAATTATTTACATGATTAGAATTCAACAGAGGGGCAAGACCGACAATAGCCAGGAATGAGTGCTCCATGTCCTAACACATGGATTAATATTTAGGCCACAGGTTTAAAGAAAGAAAAAAGAAAACAAAACAAAAGATAACAGCAGAGAGACAATGCATATTACTTAATCTGAACTTAAATCAAATTGGCCCAATTTAAGATATAGATTAATCCCTGCAGATACTGTTTTGACTTGCACACGCAGTACGTCAAAGACAAGAAGCGATTTTGGTAAATGTCCTCTAAAGTTTAGAAGAATCCCGTGTGATTGGCATGTTCATTTGTTTACTATTTAATAGCAAATCCAAGGACAGATGAGAGAGTGAGGTGTGACAAGGATCCTTAAACTACTCTTCTCAAAAGGACGGCACATCTGAACACACTCCACCTGTCTGCTGTTGGAACACATCGATAGTGTCTTCATCTTCCATCTCCAGCTGTTAGAGCAACACAGAAAATACAAGATTTGAAAGACGCATGGTTACAAAAGCACTTGGCTGGCTGCTGCTAACCAGTACTGGCAACAGAGCGCTTCAGGTGTAATTTTAATTAATGAATGCATGAAACGTTGCCATCGGTCACCCCAGAGCAGGCGCTCCATAGCCCGTCTCTCAGATCAGAGCATCGCCAACACCAAAATGGGTTTCCGAGGCACGCCTGTCAGTCGGGCCCAACTCGGCCGTTTAGCCTCTTCTACAAGAAACCACCCAGCCAAGCCTCTCCTCTGCCCCTTGCCTCGGGCCCTGCCAGCCCAAGAAGTCCCCCACGTTCTCAGCACTCCTGGTGCAGACGGCAGCTACAGCTGCAGTGCCAGCTCTGAACAGGCTGACGGAGAAGTAGGGCAGAGCCGAAAATACCAGCACTTCCCAGGGGTCTCTTCCACACCAGCACTGCTGCCGGCTTGGTCAGCACCAACGCTATTCCATGTGTTCCTCCCCGCTAAAAGTGAAAATACTCAAGGGGAATAAAAAACCCAAATTATTTGGAATGTGCTAAACTTACAGCAAATATTTCAGAATAATTTTGATTTCAAACCCCTTTCATCTGCACACAGATATCAAAATATTTGTAGAGCAATTTGCAATAAAAGTATTTTTCATACCTGTGCAGGTGTGTCTGTTTCACTAATTGGTTGTCCATCAAATCTGAATCTAATCTGCCTCATCGACAAGCCCTGCAAGTTTAAAGCAATTAATATGAGAAACCATGCTTTTGACTCTGAATCCAAAACAAAACATTTACAGATTTACTGTCAGAACAAATATTAACAAAATAAGACTCAAAAGATTTAACCGGACAGGGAACTTGGTGCATTTATCTTGCTACATAAGTTGAGGAAGCAGAGCTGTTTGAGCGACGTCCCGCTGGGTTGCTGCCCCAGCAAGGACTCTGTATGGAACCACAGGTGCAGATTTGGCACCAGGTTCTGATCCTGCTCTGCAAGGCACAAATATTGAAAGTTAATTTACAAAGGTAATTTAAGAAAGGATCAATCAATAAACCATTCTATAAAGGGTCAGAGGACATGTCGGGAAAGAGCAGCAATTGTTTCTCATGGAGTCAGAAAACTAATGGTAGATTACGTTGACTCAATGGAAAACATTTTTTAAAAAAATCTGAAAAAACTACTTTTTTGTACAACTAGCTGGCAGCACTGACTACACATAGTTAAGACAAGATTTCACTCATGTCAAGCATCTGCTCCCAGTTCTAGTCCTCTATCTGATGAAAAAAGGAACCATGAAGTGAAGAAAAAAGAACTTGCAGGACTTGATACAGACTTTTCATTGCAAGATTTGTTAGAAAAATGTTAGCGTCTAATATTAATAACATTGCCTTTAAAACTTTAGTTGAATTCAGGACTGAATCCTGTTTTGACAGCGCTTAATCACATGATGCAGTCTTTACTCCCTGCGTCAGGGATTGAGGTCTTTGCTTTGCCCTCTAAAATCCTTCGAAATCCCCGTGTGATTCACAGTTCCAGTCATACACAGAGCCACACGAACACAAAAGCTCCCTGCGCCTCTCTAAAGATCCCACATATTCAGTTCTTGTTCCCAATCTGAGGCACTTTGCTGTATCAGGCACGGGACAGGGCAGAACGTGCACTTCGAGCGAGCAAAGACAGGAGCCCGCAAGTAGTGGACAAGGTGAAATGCCAGCAAACAGAATCTGACTGTGCTTCCAAAAGCCGTTCACATCCCCACCTTCTGCCCTGTGCCACCTAACGCAGTGCAGAAGCACAGGCACTGAGGGCTAGAGGCTCAGGAATTTGGCTGTGGGGATAAATCCCTCTCCCATTTAGCTCAGGGTTGCACTGGGGAACAGCCACGGACACAGAGCAGCCAGCCAGCACCTGCAGAATAGGGCAGCCCAAACGGTGCAGGAGGCAAGGGGACAGATAAGCAAAGGGATGAGAGAGAAAAAAAAACAAAGACGATGGCATTAGGAACATTTGGTTTGTGCCATTTCCCAACCAGAAAACAGACTCTGTATGAAGCTGGGGACTCCAGTGCGGGGCTGTGCAGGGGACTCCCAGCACGGCCCTGCCCAGCCCGGCGGGAGGGGAGCGGGGGAGGGCTCTGGGTTTTCCTGAAAACACTGGGAGTCCCCCCAAGGAGCACCCTCAGCCTCAGAGACAGAGCCTGCCAGGCAAAGCTCATCTGGCTGCGTGCTCAACCTCTCCGCCTTGGCTCAGGCCCCTTCCAGGTGGTCGCTGGTGGTGGTGGTGGCTGTGCCAGCATCACACACTCACAGAGCGGCTGGGCTTGGCAGCGGTCTCTGGATGAGCCGACGCTGCCCTGCAACACAGCCGCAGCACCAGAGCGGGTTGCGCTGTGCCGGCAGCAGCGCAGTGCCCTGCAATGTTGAGTGGGGAAGGTGAGGACCAGCAACAGCTTTCAGTGGTGGCACTTGTCATGTGGGAGAAATTGTTCCATGTTCACAGTTTTGAGGCCATTTTTCCATTTTGGAGCTGGGCTGAAGCAAGAATAAACGTTGGTAGTAAAATTACAAACTGGTTATGTTGGTTTTGATCAGTGAGGAGGGGCTGCAGTGGCAGCTTCTGCAAGAAGCTTCTAGAAGTTGTTTCCCCTTTGTCTGGTGGACTCAGCTGGGCCTAGGGTGGACCAGCTGCTGGCCGGGGCTGAGCCAATTGGTGGCAGAATGTTCCATGATAACCCCTCTGCGATAACATATTTAAGAAGGGGAAAAATAAAAAAATAAGAGAGGAAGAAGTGAAAAATCTGAAATGCGGTGCAGAGAAAGGGAGGTGCGAGCCTTGTGGGCCTTGCAGCCCTCACCTTCTGGCCTCCTGCTGGGTGGCCGTCTGGGCCCAACTTGGCCCAGCCCGGCTGCGAGAAGCGGAGAGGAGACGTGAAGAGAACCTGAGAGGCGTCTGCCTGAGCTGATTGTGAAGAATTTCTTGTGAGAAGGAACGGCTGCAGATGCCAAGGTCATGAAGAAGCAGGGGGAGGAGTAATGCTGCTCCTGGCCCAGATTCCCCTGCAGCCCGTGGGGAAAGACCATGGTGAGGCCGGCTGTCCCCCTGCAGCCCATGGAGGCCCACAGAGAGGAGCAGAGATCCACCTGCAGCCTGGGGAGGACCCCGTGCTGGGGCAGGTGGATGCCTGAAGGAGGCTGTGGCCCGTGGAGGTCCCATGCTGGGGCACTCGTTCCAGAGGGACTTCACCCCATGGAAAAGGACTCCACGCCAGAGCAGTTTCACGAAGGACTGTACCCATGGGAGGGACCCCATGATGGAGCAGGGGAGGAATGTGAGGAGTTCTTCCCCTGAGGAGGAAGGAGCGGCATAAAGCGACAAGTGATGAACTGACCACAACCCCCATTCCCTGTTCCCCCTGTGCCACTCAGGGAGTGGAAGGAGGCAGAGATACCTGAAACGAAGTTAAGCCTTGGAAGAGGGGAGGCATGGGGGGAAGTTGCTTTTGTTCTCTTCCTCGTTATCCTGCTTTGGTTTTAATAATAAATAAATAGTTTTCCCCAAGTTGAGTCTGTTTTGCCCATAACAGTAACTTTAATGATCTCTCCCTGTCCTTATGCCAAATCTCAAGCCTTTTTTGCTATATTATCTCTCCCTATTCCCTCAGAGGGTGGGGGGAGTGAGCGAGAGACTGCGTAGCTTGGTCCCCATTATGGCTAAATTATGACACTAGTTAATATTTCTAATTTTTGTGTTGTTAACTTTACTGTCAAACTCTGCCGCTAGCAAATGTAAAACTGCACATACTTCTCAAACTGATGAAAACCACCCCTGAGGGAAAAATCTAAATATAAGTCAAAAGGGCAGCAGGAAAAGCTGTATGAGTGAGGTTCTTCATGTATGAGCAGGAAAAGCTGGTATGAGTGAGGTTCTTCAATGGTCTTAATGCCCTTCTGTGCAGCAAAAATTGAGACAGCAAAGCACCTGTAAAAGTCTCTCTAACTGCTTAACCCTCATTTAAAGTTCATTATCAAGGAACAGGTACCGCTTTAAGATATGAGCACCCTAAAAATTTCCTGGGAAGATAAAATAATTTTCTCTCATAACAGATAAGCAAGAGACTTAGTGATCATAACCAAATTTCTTCAAGATGTCTATTAGTCCATTCAGTCTTTGAGCAACCACCCATCGCAAGCTGTGGCAGATGCTCCAACCTCCATCTTGGTAGTCTCAAAGACGCCTGGTTTGTTTCAGAGACTGACTCGCCACCTTGAACAGAACACACAACTTTGCAGATCATTTGAAAGGCTCAGGTGGCGAACAGTAAGGCCTTTTGCACCCTTAACTTGCAGCGACATTTCTCTCCTGTAGGTTTGAGGCCAGTGACAGGAAAACGGGTTAAATTGCCTGCTTTAAACTTAACAGCGACAGTGGTAAAGAGTTACCCAGAACAGCTCCTCTAGGACACTGTCTAGAGCGAGGACTGTATAACATCTTCAGTATCTTCCATCTTTCTGGCTGTGCTATGGCCAGGATGAGACCCACCACTGTGTCAAGGTGCAGAGCAGGGCACGTGGCCAGCTGAGTCACCTTCAGCGAAGTGATTTGAACAGAATCAGATTCAGCTCCCATTAGAGCTCCATCTGGGAACGCTGCAGGAACCCTTATCAAGCCCAGCAAAACCACAAAACTACTGAGTGAGCATCAGTTGTGGAGCCTTCATCAAGAGGGCGGCAGGTAGACACCATCCCCAGGCAGACTTTGATGAAACTGAACTCCTTCCGTGAGAAGGGGACGGATAACGGCGCGCGCGGCTCCTCCCGCCGCCCCCGCTCCCCCTCCAGCCGCTGCCGGCCGCCGGCCCCCGGGGCCCGCCCCCGCGCTCGGCCCCTACATAGGCGGCGGTTGCCGCCCCGCCCCGGCTCGGCTCCGCCATGGTCCCTGCGCTCGGGCTCTGCGCCGCCCTGGCCTTGGCCCTGCTGCCCGCCGCCGCCGCCGGGCAGGACGTGGCGGGAGGTAAGCGCGGCCCCCGGGGCTCGGCTCGGCCGGTCCCGTCCCGTCCCGTCCCAGCGGCGTGGGTGCCCGCCCTGGCCGCTCCGAGCCCTGCGGTGCCGGCCCCGCTGGGTGCTTCCCCTCAGGCCCCGGGGATGGGGAGCAAGCGCTCCAGGCAGGGTGCCCAAACCTCAGGGCTCGGCGGTTACTGTGGACCCTGCCTTCGTGGGATGTCCGGTGCGGGAGGAAGCCTGGCGCAGGCTGTGGGTGTGCGGGGCGTGCACTAGCCGCGGTGTGGCCACTGGCCAAGGGCCTTTGGCTAGTCAGGATGGGGACGGGCAATGGGACCCGGGAGGGCAGGCCCCATCCTCACTGGAAGCTCCACGGGGTGTGATCCTGCGTGGGGCGCCGGCGTGTCCCTCTGAGCCCTGGGAGGTGGGTGCTGGAAAAGAGGCTTGGCTTGATGCTTTACCAGCTGCCCCTGCGATCTGGCTGTGCGTCTTATGCTGAGGGTGGTGGAACACTGGCACAGGTTGCCCAGAGAGGTGGTGGATGCTCCATCCCTGGAAACATCCAAGGCCAGGTTGGAGGAGGCTCTGAGCAACCTGATCTAGTGGGAGATGTCCCTGCTCCTCGCAGGGAGGTTGGGCTTTAAAGGTCCCTTCCAGCCCAAACCATTCCGTGATTTAGTGATGCTAACAGCTCAGCCATGTCTCTGGTGGGAGTTGGGTACCTGTCTGGGGCAGGGGAGACTCACTGGCCAGGCAGGTCCCCATCCGTGGCCTTGGAGGAGACCTCCCTTCAGGACAGGGGAGACTGGCTGGGGAAGCCTCAGGCTGAGAGCTTCAGACCAGGAAGAAGCTGGGTGCGGTGGAGATCTGGGTGGGGAGCAGCGGGTGGCTGACTGCTTCTCCTTGGTGGGTGGAGGATGTAGCGTAGCCCTGTGGGTGCCGTGCCAGGTAGAGGAGAAGCCCTAGCCAAGGGTGGGGACAGCCCCCTTCAGGGGTGTCCTGAGAAGTCTGCCCACTCTTCTGGGTGAGAAACTGTTCTCCACATGGTTACCAGCCCTCTGACAGCTGCATGGTGGCTCCAGTTGGGAGGAGAGTGAGGACTAGCATGTGTTTTGCTGTCTTCCTTCTGCCCCAAGTCATTCACTTCATTTCTCTTGTAGCAAAGTGGCACAAGCACTATCTGGGAGGCTTCTAGCACAGTGAGAACTGCTCTCCCACGTCTGTCCGTGAGGACTGCTGTGCTGCCCATTCTCTCCTGTGTGAGGGGGCTGGTCCCCTGAGATTGGGCATTTGGACAAAACCCCAGTCCCAAAGGGCTCCAGGGTCCTGGAAACAGCCCGTTCCCATACAGCTGTAAGAGGGTGGCTTTGACTTAACGGCTCAGAGGATAAACCCCAGCTGGGGATGCCAGGAGAGGGGACACTCTGGGGGAAAGCAGAGCATCAGTAGGAAGCCCAGTTAAATCTGCAGACTCTCCTTTTGCCCATCCATGGCCTGCGGTGCGAGAGGGCTGTTCAGTGACTCCTTGTAGGCAAACAGTCTCAGGGGCAGCACCGGAGCTGTGATGGTTTTTCCGGCTTTGGCTGAAGAGACGGGGAAGACGCAGCTTCCTAGAGTGTTTAAAATCTGCAATCTCGGCCTCTCTGGCGGTGTGTAAACACCCTTATCTGAGCTATGTTAATAAATTGCCCAGTTGTTTGGAGGGCTGCGCAGAGCATGTGACTGCTGACAGTGGGTCATAGCTGAGGGTTCCTGCCAGCTGGAGAGAGAAAAATGCAGCTTTGCTGCCTGTGAGTGTGGAAAACAAGCACCTCTGGGACTGACTTTTTACTGATGAAGGTGCTGCGAAGCAGTGATCCTTCTTCGACCAGTTACTGAGTAGTCAGGCAAATTAGTTTGTGGTTGTTCTTGTTTTTTTTTTTTTAAACCACAGTGAAACAGGCTGATGCTTAGACTCTTTAGGCAGGGCTGGAGTTTAAATGGCAGATCCTCAAGGGCTGGCAAACCACCCTTCCTGAGGATCTGGAGGAGCACACCAGTGAAATGGCAGGCGAGTATCCTCTAGGAAGACTTTCCTGAAAAGCTAGCACTGCTGGGAGCTGTGGGCAAGCCCAGGAAGGCAGTTGGATTGGGCCACCTTGTCCTGTGTTCAGACCTCATCCATTCCCCCTGCGCAGCATCCCCTGGGGATGCTGTTGTCCATGGTGGCACTGGTGCCGAGAGCCAACCATGTCTGTAGAGCAGAGATCTTCCCCTTCCAAATGACGGTGGAAACAGGTTCTGAACATGGGTGTAGATTTTGGCTGCGGTGCTGCTCCCATCACCTGGAGTGTTTCCTGCTGAAGGAGGGTTTGGATGAATTGGCTGGGGTAGGGTACATCACTCATGTGCAGCTGCACTCCTTGCAGAGCTGCAGGGACCATAGCTGTGTGTGTCCCCCCCTTGTGCTCCTCTGCTTCTGCTTTTCCTGGTAGTAACTTCCTTGTATGGGGCTTGTTTGCTTGCGCTACTCTGTCATGTGGCTATACAGGACTGCACCTTCTGCCCAATGCCCTTGTCCTTGTCCTCACAGGGTCCCTCCCACCCAACCCCAGCTGTGTCCCCCACCTGTCCTGCTGCCTGCTGGCCACAGCAGATGCTCAAGCTTTTAGGGAAATAAGACCCAGGGAGAGGAACAGCTTGGAACTTTAGGTCAGCACAGGCAAGGCAGATGGACTTCCATTTGCATTTGGGCCTCCCACAGTGACACCAAGTGTGTTTTGAAAGTGGCAGCATGCTCTTGCAGAAGCGTTATGCTGCATTGCTGCTGGTCCGATGGGAATGCCTGCCTCCCAGAGTGGGCAAAGCAGCGGGCAGGAGCAGGCTCTGAGGAGCCCAGAGTTTTAAACCACTGAGAAGCTCTTCAAAGTACTGAGGTGTCTTTTTTTCCTCCCTGTAGATTGTCACCAGTACACGAACAAGAGCTGTGAGGAGTGTCTGAAAAATGTCACTGTAAGTAGCAGCAGTAAAACTTCCAGCTTCTTGTGATGCCTGAAAAAAGTAGTGTGGGCTTTGCAGAGCTGTTATGGAGCAGTTTCCCTCCTGGAAGGGAGGCTGCTCTTGTCCTAAGTGTGCTGCAAATGCCACCCGCCCATGATGGTGAGAGGGCGGCCCCACCTCAGTGCTCTGGGAGAGGCTGCTGGAGACTGCTTGGGTTTTGTTGTGTGCTTTTTTGAGTTGAGTAGTGGAATTGCCGAGCTCCTCCTCATGGATGGGAGACCCTGTCGTGGGGATGCACACGGTGAAGGAGCTGAGGGCTGGACTGGCTGGTCAAGCTGCCCCTCCACCAGTTTGTGGGTGCTGTGGCACTGGGTGGATGCAGGATGCGTACCTGTGTCCTGCTAACCTCTGCTGCCTTATCTCAGATATCAGCAAACTTGAACTTGAGTCAGATCTCGCAGCTGACTTAGCCAGAACCAGTTTGACCAAACCCAACTAAATGGTTGTGTTAGGGGTCAGAGCCACCAGGAGAGGAGGGTGCAGAGCTGCTGCCAGTAGTCTGGCTGGGAAAGACTAGTGAGAGCACACACCAGCCTCTCCTGCTCATCAGCTCTGTGTTGAGTGGCTGTCTCAAAGGCTTTCTATTTCTCCCAAAAATGCTGCACAGAATAAACATGAAGGATTTGGTGATTACTACCATCATGCAAGCCAGGAGAAGGGTTCTCAGCATCTTTACTTGCTCTAGAAATCTGCACTCCCCTCACCTGCTTCTCCTGGTGCAGGCAAGCCTGATGCAGCCCGTGCTGACCAAACACAACTGTTATTCGTGAGCATCTCATTGCTGCTGAGTGGTACCTGGTCCTTGGGAGCAAGTGGTGGTGGCGGCCCTGTTGCTGTGGCTAGCTGGCAGTACTGCTGCACACCAGTAACGCTATGCTACCTGGTTCCTGTGTCCCAGTGCCTGTGGTGTGCCAGCAGTAGGAGATGCGTGGAGTACCCCGTCCGAAGAGTCCTCCCCCCGGCTGACCTCTGTGAGCTCCGCTCTGCGCGCTGGGGAGTCTGCTGGGGTAAGTGAATCGTGCTCGAGCGAAGGTGCCCTGTGGGCAGCTGCCTGTGCAAACCTTCCCAGTGTTCAAAGTGTGCATGCCAGTGTCTGACTCTTCAGCAGCTTTTTCCTCTGCACCCTGTGTATTGTTCCTTTCACCACTTGTGGCTCTTCACCTTCAGCAGTGTGGCTGCTGTCCCAGGCAGGCTCTTAAAATTCACAAGGTCTCTTTGAACCAGAAGTGACATGACCTCTCTGGAGGCCTGTGTGGGCTTTTTCTAGTGCTGAGCATGCAGCAGTCATGCTCAGGTCTTGCCCACCTAAGAAAATATCCTCTTCCAAAGCTTCCATAAGCTGTGCTGCAGCTGGCTGCCTGCAGCCAGGTCACCTTCAGGAGCTTTTTCTGGCTGCCAGCTGGCTGTTGGTTGCCTTTCCACCTTGGTGCTCTGTTTCCTGGTGGGTTTCTGGAGAATTTAGTGTCTTGTTTAAACCAAGCTTGGTGCATGCTCAGACAGGACCCAGCTTTTGGGGGCTCGGGCAGCTAGGAGGCAAGCTGAGGCTTGGTTTGTCTAACTTGTGTCCTTGATATAGGAACTTGGAGTTGAATTGTGGCCGCCTGACATCCGTTGTGCTTGAGGCTGGGCTCTGTTCTCTACCCTCAAGAGAGTTAAAACCGCTCCCATTCCTCGTGGAGGAAGAATCTCCTCTTTGTGAGCACTACAATATGCTTTTCTCTTACTTGTGTAAGACCTTGAAATACTAGTTTTTATGCGAGTACCTTTACAAAAGGTTTCATTATAGGAGAATGCATTCCTTAGCTTGCAAAACTCGCCTTAGAGGAGATTAGTCCTGTGGAAGATTAGCTCTTAAATGAGTCTGCATTTTTGGTGTGCAGCCTTTATCATCAGGCAGAGGAGTGCCCAGTACCCACTGGGCTGACTTCTGATCCTTGGATTTTGGGCTGTCCCATACATGACTCCATGGGTCTGTTGCAGTACAGCCAGTGAAAGCTTCGCATTGCTCCGAGTCAAGACAGTGCTGTGGGCAGTCAGGTCTCAAATACCATCTTTCTCAAAGCTTTACTGGGAACGTGGACCTGCAGACCTCCCTGCTACTGGGTGACTGCTGGAGCAGCTGCATGAGCCCATCTGTAGGAGTAAATGTGAGTGTCTGCGAGCTGGTGGCTTACTGACTTCTGGTCTTGCTGGTGACCTGCTAGGCCATGGCAGCTGTTTGTGGTTGGTATCTGGAACCACATTCCTTGCATGGCACTTGCCATGATAGCCTGGGTAGGGACACAGTGTGATTTGAGAGTCAGACAGCACAGTTGTTGGCAGCAATGAAGCTCTCAGCTGGGAGGAGAAGCTGGAGGCTTTGAAAGCAAGTTCAGTGGAATCAGTTCAGCCTGGAGCACCCCAATAAGCCTGCTACTGCCAAGTCCTTGCAGCAAGGGAACAGGCAGGCATCTTCTAAAATACACCGTGTGTGATGCTCAGGCTTTCCACTGGGCTCATGATCTGAGCTGGACAGAGATAAGTGCTCTGAGCAGGCTCAAGTGCATTAGGATTTCTTTAACTTGACTGCTGTATGTGAAGTGGCTCTTAAACAAATATTTCTGCAGGCACAAGTCTGAACAGTCTGAGTCATACTGGGAAGAAACCCCTCTTTGTTGCAAAGGATTTCAGGTGATGTCTAGATATGTCCCTTTTGGCTGGTGTCTCTACTCCTGTTACTGTAGGACCTGAGTAGGTTGACTGCCCCCCTGGGGCCAGGGCTCAAGGCCGCTGCGTCACCATCATGTCCCAGTGGGCTTTGTGCTCTGCATGGGCGAGCAGATCCCCTGAGCCCCAGAGAGACGTGGTGGTGCGGTGCATGAAGCAGCCTTCTGCCTTTGGCTGCTTCAGCAGCACTGCTGGCCCTGAGCTGATAAATCCCAATGGATCTTGTCTCACTTTCTCTCACCCAAGGACTCCAGGCACCCATAAGTGCTTCCATTCCACTGCCCTCTCATTTTAGATGACTTCTGAGGCTGGCTCCTGTGGGTGGTAACTCCAGCCCCAGCTGTAGCCTCTCTGTTGGAGGTTGCTCCTCAGCACTGAAGCCTCCAGGTTTTGTGTTTTGTTGGTTTTGTTTGGTTTTTTGTTGTTGTTGTTTTGGGGGTTTTTGTTTGTTGGGTTTTTTTTCCCCCTTGATGGGTTACTGTTCACCTGGATTAGTGATTAAGACAGCTTTGCTCCTGTTTCTGCTGGAGGAGTTTGACCTGAGTGTGTTTGTTCTTGCCTTTCTTCATAGCCAGTAACAGCACTACAGTTAGCAGCTACATGTACTCAGTTGGTGTGTACACACTGGTGCCAACACTTGGTATACCTGTAGAAAATGATGTCCATCCTGCTTCCCCAGGCTGTTACGAGTGTCTCCAGCCCAGAAACTGAAGTTGCTGGTGACAGTAGCTGTGTGCTTGCAAATACTGTACCTCCAGGCAGATGTGTATTTGTGTGCTAAATGTGTTTTGTTGAATCCTTTAGTGAACTTTGAAGCCCTGATCATTGCGATGTCTGTGGTGGGAGGAACGATCCTTATCACGCTGGGGGTCTGCTGCTGCTGCTGTTGTAAGAAAAAGAGCAAAAAGCAAGTATTGGAGGGGTTCCCTCTTTTCTTGGAGTAGCTCAGATGCAACCACGTGCTGTTGCAGAACTGAGTGCCGAGTGATGCTAACACACTCTTCTGTCTGTCAGGCCAGACAAGGATGATGAGAGAGCGGCCAGGGAGCGGGAGAAGAGGCGGGTGCGGCAGGAGGAGAGGTGAGCTTGTGCCACAGGCTGCAGAACAGTCTGTTGTACCATCAAACATGATGCCAGGAGGCAAGTGGGGCTTGACACGTGCAGCCACTGGCTGCCTCAACCTTAGCACAAACCTAAACCTCATGAGCAATGTCTTTCTGGGGTGACTCATGGATGCAGCATCACAACAGTGTTATGTATCTGACTCCCTGAGGACTGCTGATGTGTGCAGGCTCTGGTGGTCCCCTGTGCCTCGGGATGTGGGTGGAGGGGGGGGTTGAGCAAACCTGGCAGCCTGGAGCTCCCTACATTGAAAAGAAGCAAGGAGCTGTAGCTTCTCTTGCTCAGTTTTGTATTGCCAATCACTGACTCATGGTTGTTCTGTTTGCTTCTTGCAGGAGAGCAGAGATGAAATCACGGCATGATGAAATCCGAAGAAAATATGGTATGGTGCTGATATGAGCAATCCAAACTAAGCTTTAGATTGAGCAGCCTCAGTAACTCAATTCCTTGCTATGGTTACAGCTGCAGAAGAGACCTGGCCAGCAGGGAAAACAGTCTCCACTTCTCCTGTCTCAGTGAATTGCTTTCTTGCCCTCTGGGAGCAAGTGTAGAGATGCTCAGGTCATGGCATGTGACCCAACACAAGTGCTGCTCCTCTTCAGTAGGGAAGAGAGAGCATTCAACACTCTCTGGGACCTGTGTCCTCCAAACTTGCCATGTGGGAGAAGCTGCTGGGACTTGACTGGTGGGGAGAAGCAGAAGCTGGTAGACACAGTACCAGCTGTAATGCTGCTGCCCTTCAGGCATGGCCCTCTGGCAGCCATGTGGTCAGCGAGCAGCTGGGGAACCAGCACCCCTGGGTGGGGAGCCAGATGGGATCCCAGGTGCCCTCTGTGCCAACAGTGGTTCCCAGAGAGGTGCTTCAGCGCTCTGGGTGCTGGGAGTGCACATACTCCCTCCTGGGGATGGACTGTCCTTCAGGTGAGTCCCACAGCCCTGGGGCAGGTGGACCTGAGGGGGACAGCAGCCTGGAAGGAAGAGAGGAGCAGCACATTGCTTGAAGCCAGTGGAGGGGTCTCTCTTGCCTGGCCATGGGGGCTGCTGGGGCTCTTCCAGGGTGGCAGTGGAGCAGGGAGCAATCAGGCTTATGCACACAAAGTGTGGTAGTCTCTGGCTTTGGGGAGGGCTGTAGGGAAAGCTGGAGACCCTTCTGCCTGCAGCTGCTGTCCACTGCGGGTCCAGGTTGGGTAGGAGATCCAGAGGCTTCTGGCTGGGCTGGCTTCTGTGAGGGAGGAAGAGCAGGCAAAGCTGTGCCTGAAGGAGCACTTGGTAGGGGAAGCACCTAATGGAAATGGAAGGGCTGGGCTCCAGGACTGTCTTGCCATGCCAGGGCTGTGTCTTGCTGCAGCCTGACCCCAGAGTTTGCAATCTTGTCCTTTCTCAGAAGTGTTGGGCTGGGAAAACAGCCAACAGAGTGGCATGGGGGCTTGTCACTGGCCCAGAAATCCGCCCCATACCCTCCCTTGCTGTCTCCCAGTCTGTGGATACAGGAGCAGGTGAGCAAGTCTGAGAATAGTTTTAATTTAACTTGGGTCTGGCCTCTCTGCTTCTAAATCCAGTCCAACAGAAGCAGAAGGGGTGCTCTGGAAGATCAGTCATACTGCTTTTCCTGAACTTTATATGAACTGCCTAGGAGAGGAGTTTGCATCAGGTTGAGCTTCTTAATAGATCTCTCCTGTGCAGAGGAGGAGAGTGAAATAGTGCTGACTGCATACATGGCTCGAGTAAGAGCAGGTCTTTCGGAAGAACTGCAGGACAGGAGGCTGGATGAAGCACAAATGACAGTTGTTACCAAGAACTAGGTTTCTTGCTGGCTGTGACTGAATGAATCTCTCTTCCCTTCTAGGCCTGTTCAAGGAAGAAAACCCTTATGCAAAATTTGAGAATTAGCACCTCTGGACCTGCCCACCCCAGTGAATGGTGCCTCCCCACAGAGCTGCAGGACTCCATGCTTCTCCTGCAATGAAGAGACCGCTGTGGTGCCACTCCCTACTTCATCTGCCACAGAAGATGAGCCAAATGCTTGGTGGCACCATTGTCCCCACTCCAGGTGCTCTGTTTGCTCCAGAGCTTTCCTCTTGCTCTGCTGGTGCAGGAAAACATGGTGGCAATACTGGAGGATGACACATTTCTTGTCACTCACCCCTGGGGTGGTAATGGCATCCAAAGCAATGCAAATAACAGTCCTTGTCCCTGGCCAAGGGCAAAAGCAACTTTATGCATCTTTCTTGCTCCTGCCTCACCAAATAGCCTTCACACACACAGTCACGCTCTTCTGTCCACCCTTTTTTTTTTTTTTTTTTTTTAATGTAGGCAAAAGCCAGCAAGAATTTCTTGACTTGTCGGTCAGCAGGAGGCCTTGGCTGTTACTCCAGGTGCCTGTACTTCTCCCAGCATATTAGCATTCCTGTCAAAAAGCACAATTTTCTGGTTATCTTGGACCTCCAGGAGGAAGGTCCCATGTGCACATCCTCATTTGCAACTAGTCTGGGGAAAAGTCCCAACTCTCCTACCTCTCTGTGCCTTTCTAGAAAGGTGGTCTCCTGGGCTTGATGGCCATGGCTCATAGCAATACTGTAGGATTCAGATGCCTTTACAATATGTTGATTGTATATTAAACTGATTTGATTACTATCCTAGTCTGAAAGAATTTAATTCTGCTTCCATACCAGGTCTGGGTTGGTAGCAATGCTGATGGAGTTGCCACAGTTATGTGGCCCTGGTGTGTCGGGCCCTCATGGGGGAGGTGAGGGAGGCAGAAGCAAGGCTGCCTTGAACTCTTGAGTCTGTTCATGGAGATGTTCAGTTGTTAGGAAAAGCTGAGTGTTGGGAGTAATGCTGCTCTCTAAAGAGCTGAGTCTTTCTGCGAGAGCTTTGCCTGTGTCCCCTAGCACCCCTGAGAGCCCTTGTCTAAGTGGGGTGGCCCAGGGGCTCCTGGCAGTGTTAGGTACAGGCTAAACCCTGTGCTGCATTACCTGTGTAAGGGACCCAGGGGTGGGGAAAGGAGGATGGGACTGCTTTTACGTGGTCCTATACTTGACCAAAAATTGGCTTTGCAGTACGAAGGAGCCCTGCATGCAAGCAATACATCTACCTTGGTAGTTTGGGCTCAGAAAAGCTATTGCCTTCTGTCAGGTGCAGTGACTTGCTCTGGACTGCAGATGGTAGCATTTCTGTGGGCTTGCATGAAATGCTCCATTTGCATTGCCAGACTTATGGCCCTCTGAAACAAATGGCTGGAGCTGAACTTCTGAAGCGAAATCAGCTGAGAAACATTGCTGCTGCTGCCTGAGCTGTGTGCTGGCTGCCAGAATCTGGCTGACTTTTGCCAGGATGGTCAGAGATGCAAGACTTGGCAGGTAACTTTTAATCTAGGCTGTCTCTGGCTCCTACCAGAAGATAACTTGGCTTCAGGTGGTAGGAACAAAGTGAATGACTCTGCCAATGCTGAATAAGCACCTGGTCTGTAACCTGGGCTCCTGTCAGGGTGAACTAGGCTGCAGTGCTGAGAGGAGGGCTGAAAGAGTAGGGTCGGGTTGCCAAGCTCTCACGGGTACTCTCCCATCTTCTGTCCTAGTCTGTTGGACTGGCTGGGCAGGGGCTGCGTCCTGGTGCTGCCAGTCAAGAGCTGTAGGAGGTGGTGACAGTGTCTTATGCAGCTGTGTGCAGCTGGGAGATGATGTTTTAAATAAATCTTTGCTGCCCTGCACTTGGTTTGGAGCGCCTTGTAAAACCTGCTCTGTGCACATGGAAAACAAAGTGTGGAGCCCTGTAAGGAGAAGTGAAAATGTTGATAAAGATCCTGGTGGTGCCCTGTGCTTTACTGGGTATGCTGGCCTGGAGGGGCGGTGGTCCCTCTGCTAACCAAAGATATGGGGACCCTGTGTGAGCTTCACTTAAGAAAAGCGATGTATGGAGGCAGCTGGTGCTCGGCTGCAAAGCTGTTAGAGCTGCCTTTACCTGTCCTGGGTTGTGATAGGCTCCGGGTGCCATCCTGCCCTGGGGACTGGGACCAGTATAATCCCTTTAAGCTACCTGAGCACTTCTGCTGGCCCCGCTCCCCACACTAAGGGGTTGTGCCTCCAAACCCATCAGCGACCGCTTCAGTCCCTACGCGGGGCCATGACTGCAGCGGCAGGGGCAAGCGTCCCCGATGCCGGAGATTCTTGTCTGAGCATGAGGATCCCAGCCCCTCTGTGCCCTGCCAGTGTGTCCCATTCCGGTCCGGGCCATGGGAAAGGTGGGGTCCAGGAGGAAGAGCTGGGCTCTGAGGACCACACATGCCCCCTCGCCTTGCCCCATTTCCAAGTGGGACGGCCAGGCCCAGCGCGATCACCCTGAAATAAAAACCCCGGGGATGCTGAGAGGGGCCATGCCTGGTTTCTTCCGCACTGGTTTGCTCGTCCCTGCGGGAATGCACCCCAAGAAAGGGAAAGGGGAAGGAGGGTCCCATGGGACTCTTCCAAGCAGATCCCTGAAGGCCACAGTGAGGAAAGAGGCTGAGGTGGAGGTTTGGGGAGACCCTCCTGTCCTCTCCTACTCCCTCTCCTCTCTGCCTGCGCTACCCACGGGACAGCGTCCCCAGCCGGCATGTGCCCCGTATTTCGGGAGTCTCTTCAGGGAAACCCAGAGCCCTTCCCCGCTCCCCTCCCGCTGGATCTCCTCTCCCCAGCACTGCAAACCTCCTGACGCCCCCGCTGCTCCGCACCAGGCCGGGCTGGGCAGGGCTCTGCCGGGAGGGCCCCCCCCCCGTGCTCTGGGGCTGGGAGGCTGCCGGTCCCGTCCCGCCGCCCGCTCCCCCACCCGTTAGCGCGGCCCTGGTTGCCGCACCGCACAGCGCCCCCGTGCTGCTCCGCGTGGCGCGGGCTGCTGTTGGCCACGCCCATTAGGCACGGCCATCGGCCACGCCCCTTGCTCCCGTCCCCGTGGCTCCGCCTCCTGTCCCCGCCCCGTCGCCCGCGGCGCTTCCGATTCTCTGTGACGCAGTTTCCAGAGCCGCCCGGGGAGGTGCGCGCCCTTGCCTTGCCCCGCCCCTCGCCACACACGTGACCGGGCCG
>JAAGAY010143337.1:0-45315 GCA_011801015.1 Ardeotis arabs
TGTATCTGTAGTATTTTAAAACAGATAAAAATAAGATTGCTCTATTCTTTAATTAGCATAGCTGAAAGTTAGCCAAATCAGCTTCGGACACAGCAGGAGACGTACAATTTGTCCTGATTTTGTGGGGAATGAAAAAATGTAATACTTGGCACAAGAACTAACTCTGCTAACCGAAAATGTTGTTAAAACATACTCAACTAAATCAAATATGGTGGTTTACCAGAGATTAGTCCACATATTTTAACAGAACAGAAGGGCACAGTTTTAAAGTTGTGGACAACTGAAAGAAACAAAATGTAGAGAATGTGATTATCAGTGACGTGAAAATGTTGAGGAAAACTACTTACACATTGAAAGCAGTAAACTCCTTTTGCCGTTCTTACTAACACTGTGGCATTCTTACTGACACAGAGGAACATCATCCTCTGCAAATAGTTTTTTTTTATTTGGGAATCCGGTCTTCTATCAAAATTGTGAAGTGATTCAACTTGAGTGAATATTTTCAAATGTCAAGATGTTAAAAGCCACCATGTTTTCATTTCTATGTGCCCAGTTGCATGAGATGGGTTTTGATGAGGTTAGAGGTATAATATTAGCGCGGGATAAATTGTTTATTAAACAAGAACAAACATCAACTGAGTAAACGTCTTATAAGTGCTTACAACGTCTAGCCCAGATTTAGTCCCTGCCTGTGCGTGATGGAACTGCAGTTCTTACTAAGCAGATACTTTCCTGTGCTAATTTAAGGGCAGAATTCTGTTGTTCTCAAACGGACATCCTTAAGCAAAGACACTCTCAGAAGTCATGAAAAACTTATGAAAAGTCCAATAAGAAAGTCTCTGATTAAATCAGATGTGGGCTTCAAACTAGCCCTGTTACAAAAAGGTAAAACTGATTCTCCCTGAAGTAGTGAGGACTGATTCCAGATAAATTCCTTGAGAAGGATTCCTTGCTACACTCCCTGCAAAGGTTTACTGCTTTAAATTGCAATTGGAATTCCTACCACTAAGGTTATAAAGGATATTCAATAAATTAGTTCCTGTGGCAGCTGCTCTTACCATTCCCTTCTCCATAGACAGCTCAACACAGTTTGGGAGCAACGCTGTCCCCCATATCAGAGGGCTATGTGCACACAGCTAACAAATTTACAGTCACTGTTATTTTCTGTCTTCAGAAATGCTTACTATTTTTTTTTTGTCAAGAACTTAATTATGAAGGTTGCCTCATTCCCAGAAGTGACATTTCACAGATTTAGAAGAAGCAGTTACCTGAAGAACTTTTCAAAATTGCATCACAGAACATATCTCTTGGTGTTTCTCTAATCCAGATCATTTTGTTTCCTAGAAAGGACAGCTCATCCTTCCATTGGGCTGACTTTCCCCTGCACAGATGGTTTGCCTGTTACAGAACTATCCTTCAGAAACCACAGCAGAGCATGAGCACTCTTACGCAATAGTCCCCAAATTTGGGTTTCTGACCCTTCATGAGCAGTCCTGAGCGAGGTTGTGATTATAGCCAAAATTAAATCATTTACTGGGGCTAAATGGGGCTGGGGGTAATCTGGCTCTGGGGCTGTGAGCCAGATTGAAGGGGAACTTGCAATCAGAAGAGGAGTTACTCAAAAGCCAACGGAACCACATCTTTTACCACTTCCGTCATTCGAGACTTTGATGATTGTAGACATCAGACTGTCTATCAGATGTATCTGAAAGTCATGGTGGGTGAAGATTATTACAGCCCGTCCATTTAACAGATAACAAACACCGTGACAGGAGGCATAAAGACAAGAAAGGCCTCAGAGACTAGAGAGTGAGGCAGAAATCTTGCCTCTCCGTGTGAGTCAGAGCTGCTGATTCACTTTGCAGCACACTCCACAGAGCTGTGACCTCCTTTGGTGAGAGACATTTGTTGGGCATCCTTCCTTAAAGATCCCCAGCTCTCCTTTCTATCCCAACGCCATAGCCCATTCGTGAGGCGGTAGAATGGCTCAGTCACCCCCCAGGCTCTCTGTCACTTCTCCCTGATACTACTCTCAACAAAAGCAGAATGCATCCAGGAATGCATCCAGGTTCTTCGGTAAACAAAGGGATGTGTGGGAGCATTTGTCCCCTTAGAGACTTGCTAAATATCTGATGGGTAGCTGGAGCATAGCTGAAAACAAAGACCTAATTCTAGTGCTCTAGCAAAAACTTCTGGCCGACAGGATCTCTTAAAAAAAACAGATGGAAGGAATGTAAACATGTGCTTGGCCAGTAAAAGAGTTGTTATATAAATGTTAATTATGAAGAGGATTTCCCATGAGTGCAGGGGTTTTGACACAACTTTGATCCCATGCAAGACACAAGTCTCAGGAGTCACATGCTCTGCCTTAGAACTCTGCAGACACTTCTCCGAGCCCTAAGAAGCTGCAAGGGCATTTGCTGTAGCACAGGAACAGAAGAAGATTTGATGATTGAAACTGAAGCTTGCTGAAGCAAGCCTCTGTTTAATTAAAAAGTTCCATTAGTCAGAACATGTGAGTACCTGGCTATGATCCCTGGGTGGCCCCTGCATGACAAAATACAGGAAAAAAAAATTCTAATGAGCCTTGCAAACTCTCTCCTATTTCCCATAATCTGGCTGAAACCAGTCGTAAAATCCACGTATCTCATCTGCTCAGCCAGCTATTATCCTCTCCTCAGGTTTAAATGCCTCCCTTTTGTCTCCCCTCACCTGCCGCATCTTCCCAGAGGTCTAAATTTTCCTTTGCAAGGCCAATAGAATTCAGGCTACACCTATAGAGCACACTATATATGGAGCAGGCAGGTGGAGTAATGAGATGGATTGCTGAGCTAGAACACCTGCAGTGTGTACTGCAACCCAGCTACTTCATTCACTGTATGGAGTAAATGTACCCTTAGGTCTTCTCTGTCTCGTTCCTGACATTTCCTCCATCTTGTTTTTGCATTGTATGCCCTTCTCTTCCTTCCCTCTTTCTCCTTACCTTCCCCCCAAAACTGTTTGCCCCTCAGTGTTCTTGTGCCCCTAATCCTGATCTGCACTCTGCTGCTCCCTTGAGACACAGTTTTTAAGCAGAAATCTGCTTTTATCATAGAATCATAGAATGGTTTGGCTTGGAAGAGACCTTTAAAGGCCATCTAGCCCAACCCCCCTGCAAGGAGCAGGGACATCTCCAACCAGATCAGGTTGCTCAGAGCCCCGTCCAACCTGGCCTTGAATGTTTCCAGGGATGGGGCATCCACCACCTCTCTGGGCAACCTGGGCCACTGTTTCACCATCCTCATTGTAATTTTTTTTCCTTATACCTAGTCTAAATCTACCATCTTTTAGTTTAAAATCATTACCCCTTGTCCCATCACTACAGACCCTGTTAAAAAGTTTGTTTCCATCTTTCTTACAAGCCCCCTTCAAGTACTGAAAGACTGCTATAAGGTCTCCCTGGAGCCTTCTCTCCAGGCCCCAGCTCTCTCAGCCTGTCCTCATAGGAGAGGTGCTCCAGCCCTCTGATCATCTTTGTGGCCTCCTCTGGACTTGCTCCAACTGGTCCATGTCCTTCTGATGTTGGGGGCTCCAGAGCTGGATGCAGTACTCCAGGTGGGGTCTCATGAGAGTAGAGTAGAGGGGGAGAATCCCCTCCCTCGAGCTGCAGGCCACACTTCTTTTCATGCCGCCCAGGATGTGGTTGGCCTGCTGGACTGTGAGCACACATTCATGGCTCATGTTGAGCTTTTCATACACCAGTACCCCTAAGTCTTTCTTGGCAGGGCTGCTCTCAATCCTTTCATAGAATCATAGAATCATTTTTTTCCTGATATCTAATCTAAATCTACCTCCCTCTATTTTCATCCTTCAGCCTGTACTTTTACTGGGGGTTGCCATGACTCATGTGCAGGATCTTGCACTTGGTCTTATTGAACCTACACTTCTTGAGCTTGTCTAGGTCCCTCTGGATGGCATCTTGTCCCTCAGGTGTGTCAGCTGCACCACTCAACTTAGTGTCGTCTGCAGACTTCCTGAGGGTGCACTCAATCCTACTGTCTATGTCACTGATGAAGATATTAAACATTACTGGTCCCTATATGGACCCTTGAGAGATGCCACTCATCACTGATCTCCATGTGGACATTTAGCCGTTGACCACTACCCTCTGGATGCGACCATCGAACCAATTCCTCATCCACCGAACAGTCTGTCCATCAAATCCATATCTCTCCAACTTAGAGAGAAGGATGTTATGGGGATGTGAGTCAAAGGCCTTACAGAAGTCCAGGTAGACAATATCCGTAGGTCTCCCTTTGTCCACTGATGTAGTTACTTGATCATAGAAGGCCACTAGGTTGGTCAGGCAGGTCTTGCCCTTGGTGTAGCCACCTCCCTGTCTTCCATGTGCCTCAGCATAGCTTCTAGGAGGATCTGTTCCATGATCTTCCCAGGCACAGAGTTGAGGCTGACAGGTCAGTAGTTCCCAGAATCCTCCTTTTTACCCTTTGGAACAATGGATGCAATGTTTCCCTTTTTCCAGTCAGCAGGGACTTCACCTGACTGCCATGACTTTTCAAATATCATTTTCCCTTAATGAACAGCAAGCAAAATAGCTAATAAAAAAGAGTCAAATAAAAGCCATACATTTGGCATAGCATGGGCTATGGAGTCATTGCATTTTTGCTGTTATAGGTGTGAGATTCTTCTCTTTGCTTTCAGTGTTTTGAGCTGTTAGGGTCTGACTTTCATCCTTATTTTTCCTCCACAGCCAGGAGGGATTCACATTAAACTGACCTTTCCAAAGGGATACTGAAATTCTTACGCGGGTAAGATGACTCCAGGCTCCCCCAAAGATCACAAGAACTGAGGACAACCTTAGGCTTTCTTTCTGTGAATAGTGCCGCTTAGTGAAGGGAATCATAGAATCATAGAATGACTCACTGTGTCCAAAGTGAAGCCTATCCTCAGACCAGTGGGGTGAAGGCACCAGAGGACCAGCTTAATAATTAGCCAGTCGGCATTGCTGGTGGCTTAAGCAGACACTGTGACATTCCTCTCCTCTTCCAACTACAGCCATCCTCATGTGCTGCCGTTGCATATGAATCTGACCAGGAACTTAATGAGACCAAAAAAATAACACTGGCCTTTTTTTTTGCAGGGTTACTTTTTCATTCGGATCAGAGTTCCCTGGTCCAGTTTGCGATGTGGCTCTAAAGCGCGTCAGCGCAGAGTAACAGCGAGAAGAGGTGGGAACGTTGCAGGCGAGAGTGGGAGTTTGGGGATGTGAAAATCGTGGTCTTTGGCAGTCCAGTGACTGAGTATTGAGCCATGTTTTGGGACTGGAACCTTCTGTCCGCTGTGCCTGTTAAACTCTTATTGCATGTGCTGCTCTATAAATAATGTCTTTTGAAACTATTGCAAGGCTGTTTTGAAAGAGAAATACAGTTACTGAGTTTCCACTGTGATTTATCTTCCAGCCCTCCTCCCTTCCCAGTCCCAGTCCCCTGAGGCTGAGCGTCTCATTTATGTATTTAACAAACGTGGAACAGAATACTCTGCTGCTTTTCTCCCCGTACTTGAATAAAATGGTGAGAATTCAGCCTTTCAAAATGACTAAGCGAGGCAACAGAACTTCTGCTGAGGAAGAAAGACAGAGATCTTCATTTGAGGCGTTAGACAGTTTCAAATAGTGAAAAAGAGTTGAAGCATTTAAAAATCAGAATTCTTAAGCAACCTGTTAATTGAAGGAGTGTTTTATATATCAGAATTTCTGAGATATAAATATATATATCGGAATATATATATAACCCAAGGGGCTGTATAGGAGTTCTGTACTGGCATCAGAGGGAGTCTGTAGTCACAAGGTATATGTAAGCTTTGACTTAGTTAAGATATTAATGTTGAAAATAGCATTTTTATTCCAAGCAATAAAACGTGAGCTACAATTCTGAATATAACAGAATTTGAAGCGTATTTATTTGCAGTAAAAATCTGCCTCTGAAGGAGGAGATAATGGTTTGTTGATAATATTGATTCTGAAATAAAGAAACCCAACGGTGTCAGAGGGCTGGCTTTTCCAAGAAGACGATTCTGTGAGTACCCACAGCGCAGGCAATAAATTCTACATCCTTCATCTATGGCTTCCAGCCACGTTACCTTTTCTTCTAGTGATGTAATAACTCCCAAGAGGAGTCAAAGCCTCAGCTGTATTTAATATTGACTCACAAGCTTTTGTCACAGGCGAGCATGATTTCCTCATGTGTTTGACACCCAGGAAAGAAGGATGACTGAGAGACCAATAAATCTCGAAGTCCTGTTTTAGAACATAACAGAGCGAAGGGGAGGAAAATTATGACAACGTAGCATTTACATGGTCAAAGTACTACAGTTGTAATAACAGCCCCAATACTCTGTAAAGCTAAGGAGTAAACACCATTATCTCCATACAGAAGCTTGCCGAAGGTGATACACCCTGGAATTTAAGTAAGATTGAGCTCTTTAGTTCCTCTCTAGAAACTAATAAGCAGTTGCAAAGCAAGCCTGTAGCAGAAATAAGAATAGAGCCTGGGACTTGCTGGGTTTCAAGCCCACGCCGCCTCACAACCATCAAAGTTTCCTGTACGAGAGGTGGCTGGAAGCTGTATTAGAAGCTGAGGTTTATTGCGTTGTTGCTGCAGAGTGGACCAGTTGTCTGGAATTTAGCTCCGGCAAATTGTCCTTCATTTGGCGTGTCCCTGAAAAGAGGTAATCCTTGTTTCCACTTCTGATGATAAACCACAGGTTTCAACAGGCAGGTTTTTTTTTCTTGAATGCCAACCAGCTATTATTATACAATTTGTTATCAGATCAAAGCAAACATGACCTTAGCCCTCGGACAGTGCATCATAGCGCCATACCTTTCACATGGAAGGGAGGAGGAAGGGGGAGGAGAACACGTATCCTGCTTTGCTCTCCAGATGTGACTGCAGGTATTTTAAAACATAATTATGGAACCGGCTAAGCTTTTTGGCTTTCAGACTGATTGGGTGTCTCGCCTCCTCAATCTGTTTCTAGGTGCTGTAAATATTGCTGCTCATGTTGCAGGAAAGCAACTGAGCCACAGCCTTGCTGGCTAATGAGTCGAAAATGTAAGGACAGATAGAAGCCATACCTATTTCTGAAGTCACTTGCTCAGCAAATCAGTACAAATCTATGCAGCCTTTACACCTTAGCGATAGTCCTTGCTGCATAGAGGTGATTTTATATGGGAGGGGTCATGTTGTGACGAGTGTCGTTCCCTCAACCTGCTGCTTTCTGTGCGTTATGAGAAGCGGACAGAGCAGAGCCCGAACTTGCCACCTGTAGGAAGCCTTTGCCAAGAACAGAGGACACTTCGTCAAGCTGTTAGCTCTGCTGTTGACATTTATAATTCTTTGCATTTTACAGGAAAGCTCAGCTTCTGGAATTGAGTGGTTACGTGAGAAATCCAACTTTGGTTTGTTTCTTTGGGAGGCTTCTAGTGTTCAGGTTTGCAAAGGATGGACTTATGAACTCCAGGCTTGGCAATTAGAAGGAAGGGGAACCCCACTCCACGCTACCTATAGGAAATGTAGAGATTTTAAAGCAAATTTCATGGTAATGAAATCTGAGTCATGATGTTTTAAGATCTGGGCTGCAGATAGTGCCTCTTTTAACATCCTTTGCATAGTCCCACAGACTCGTTGACATCTAGTTGTAGACCAAACGCCCAATTTGTGCTGTGTAATAGCAGTACAACAGGTTTCCTGATACCTGCTTACACTTCAAAAGTCATCTCAGGTAGGCACTGCTTGCACCTCCACAGCTAGTTATTTCCCTTCCAAGCCAAGGAAGAACTTTAAACCAGCGTGGACAGCACTTCCCATGGGACTTTTCCTCACTTTCCTCAGTACAATGCTTTTTTTTCATTGTAAGAATGGCGTAAGCATGAGCTCAGTATACAGCACAGCCGTTCTTCAAATGGCTCTTTCTGTAAGGCCTCAGCCCAGCATTACTTGAGCTCTGAAGGTGATCCCTCTTCCACGTGCTCCTCACACTTTGCATGAAAACGTTTTGAGCAATTACAGACTGCTTTACAGGCATTAAGTAATTTATCCTTCCCAACACCTGTCAGAGGTGTGCAAATGCGTTTTATTATCTTTCTTTTACTGATGAGGAAAGCAAGACGTGGCAATTAAAGGTGATGTTCCCTCCTTTGTTGCCCTTCTTGGAAAAGAGCCAAATTTATTAAATTCTGGCTGAAGCAGGAGAAAATCAGGATGTGAGGGCAGGTCTGGGGGAAACTCCAGCCATTCCTTGGAGCCTGTTACAAGCAGCTCTGCCACAACCTTTGGAGGTCAGGTCTCTGCAAGGTCCCGGGGATGACAAAAGGAGGTAAAAGGGAGTTTTGTGATGCTATAAATTTTCCATCAATTGGAGTTGAAGGTTGCAGTTTGTCACTGCAGAGACAGGAGGCAGCTGGTTAGTGACAGAGGGTTTACAGCGAGGTGGCCATAAGAAGTGACAGGGCTTCTTGCAACGGTCACTGAATGGAAGTGGACCTTGAGAGAAGGAGCAGCTGGTGAAGGAGCAGGGAATAAACACCCTGAACAGCAGGATGGTGGAAGGTTTGCTGTGACACCAGTGAGCCCTCCCTGCTCTCGCTGCAGCTGAAGTGTTCTCGGCTCCCAGAGGGAAAAGCTAATCCATTAGGGAAGAAAATTATGCTGATTAAATCAAGGAGAATTTGGAATGCATTTACAAAGTCTGTAACTCCCAGTGAACGAGATACATAATCTAAGTACAGGGGGCCAAAACAGGGCCTCAAGCTTAATAGGAAGACTGTATCCTAATGGACACGTGATAGTAATAGATAGGGATCTTCCCCTCACCCTTAGGACAAGGCATTCCTTGTGGGAGCTGGATAGGATTCCCTGAAAGAATGATGAATTCTATGTTAGATGAAGCAACTCCTATCCTTAAAAATCATCCGAATGAGTCTCCAAAACAGCTGGTGCCTGGCAAAAAATCTATGTTCTTGCACTTAAATTTATGCCACAAACTGGTCTTCCTCCATCCAGCTGTCTGTCTCAGTAATGACTCCAGTTTCCGGAAAAGGAAGGAGATGCCTCTATCCATCATCTGTTTAAGATTCAGTTCACCTACCACTGTCATTCCCGAGGAGCAGAGAGAAATATGTGGTTCCTCTGAACTCTGTAATTCTGTAATTTTGTTTCAGGTTTAGAAAACAAGGTGATAGATGTCTTCTAAAGGTCATGGATAAGACAGATAGGTGTTCCCTCCTTAACCTACCATTTTCTTTTAATGTCTCCCCGTCTGTTTATTGTCTCTTCTTGTATTCATTGTGGGCTAGAGAGCTAAGGTCTGCTGGCATATCCAGCACTGACAGCCCTGTGGGTAACACTTCTCAGCATTACCAGAACTGTACTGGTAACAGTGCCAAGCTCTGTTGGAACACATGCAAAGAGAGCCCAGTCATCATTCGTGTATCTCTGTGCCTTCACTTCCTATATCCAGGGGAATTGTTAGCTAAGATGTTCTGTCCTTAGAGTGAGATTTCTTCTCCTTGTGTTTTCTTGTTCACGGATGTTAGTTAGCCTGGTATCCAGTTTCCCAGTTTATATTCTGATCTAATCCCTCTGATCGCTATGGACATAAAATGGAAAATTCCCACTCAAGCAGTGAAGTATTTTATGATAACCGTGGTGAGACACTGGAACAGGTTGCCCAGAGAACTTGTGGATGCCCCGTTCCTGGAAGTGTTCAAGGTTAGATTGGATGGAGCTTTGAGGGATGGGGCACCTGATTTAGTGGAAGATGTCCCTGCTCATGCCAGGAGGTAGACTAGAGGTTCTTTAAAGGCCACTTCCAACCTAAACCATTCTATTATTCTACAGTTCTATGGCACAAATACATTCATAGATCAGCTCAAGATGTTTCTTGACTTATGCCTTTTTTGCAAGGTGAGGCCTGGCACACATTTAGATCTAATTTGCTAGGCTGCATTCTCCCTTTCTGCTTCCCCAGAATCTCCTCCTGAGGCTGCACTTTTTTTTCCTCACCTTTTTATTTACACTTGTACCAATTAAGGCCTCACCACACTGTGGAACCTCCTCACCTGCCTCTTTCTGGCCTTGGCCAAGCCAGCCAGCTGTGTTAACAGAAGGATTAAGCTTGACTGATCCCCAAGACTGTGAGGCTTATTTCCCTTTGTCCTTCTGCTCCTGGACAGAATAGCACTGCTGTTCCAGCAGCTTACTAGAGTGGCATGTGCTATTGGGAGTCCTTTGCTCTTTGCCGCCTTCTAGTTCCTTACTTTTAAATTTGTAAACTTTTGTCACCATCTCTTTCCTTCTTCTTAGTGATCATTTGGCTTTTCTGTTTCTCCACCTTCTGTCTTTCTTCAGCCCTCCTTAGTTTCTGAGGGAGGACTTTGAAGTTGTTTCAGAGCTGGGCTAATCCTTGTCCCTAAAACACAGAGACAAAAGGGACAGTGGCCAAACCACTGAATGAAGAGCCATCTCGTATCGTTTGTTCCACACCTGGCATCTCCTAGCTTCACCTGATGGCCCTGTGCTCTTCTACTGGATGATCTTCAGTGGCCTGAAGATCTTGGCTGTTCAGTGTCACGAAGGAACTGTAGGAAGGCTTTGAGGAACTCTCAGCCCCTGTGTGATTTAGACTGGATATTCAGTGTAGAACAGTTCTCTTGCTGAGAGTGCAACAATATGAAGTTTTTGTGGGATGCAGGAAGGGGGATACAGACAATGCTTAAATAAAAGCCAGAGGTGAGGGTGACATTAAGATATTTTCTTCTCCTCTGCACTCCATTCCCAGGTTCTTCTCTCCTTCACCTCTCTCCCCACCAAGGCCAGACTGTCTGTCCAATGCAGTGGGATGCTCCTGCTGACACAAAAGGCACGGTGGTGTTATAGTGATAGTGGAATTTCAGACTCCTTACAAAACTCTGTCATGTGCTTTATCTGCAGATTTAAATGCACAGCTCTTAAGCCAAGCTACAGTCTCTCCACATCCATTACACGTGCATGTGTACCCTCTTTTTCTGAGTCAGATTCACCAGCATGTTCTTGCTGCCTTGTGCTTTTTGTATCACACCGGGCATCCCAATAGATTCGTGGCTGCCGTGCGTTACTGGAATAGGGCAGCCAACATGCACTGGGGCACCTGTGCAGCTTAGAGAAAGAGAACTTACTTTTCCAGGTTTACTTTATGGTATTATTTCATATGCAGTGCTCCATATGAAACAGCTGCATATTTGTAATGGGTCAATCTTACGCCATTTAAACAACTGTTTAAATAAAAGCCCCCAACCTAAAACCCACTTACTTCTGGTTGCTATTACATTTGATATCCACCTTCAGTCACTGTTGGAAACCTATGGCTTTTCCTGTGACTGCTAATGACTGATGAGGTGCCCAAGATGAGCCATTCCTTGGGTCATATAACCCCCACACTGCCACCGATCTTGTTAACGTAAGATATTGGTGGGTCCAATTGAATACACGACCTTGAGATCTCCAAGATGCAGTTTTTAACAGATGCTAATCCTAAGCTACCAGAAAACCCACAGGTACAGGAAAGGCAGATCATGTTCTGCAGATCGTATGCTGGGATCTGGCCAAGTACAAAAGAAACTAAACAAAAGCCACCGCCAGGCCTTTGAAAGTAAAACCGTGTGAAATATTGGCTTTTGTTAAAAATACTCCAACCGCTTTTCTTTGTGTCAATCTTCCTGCAAAATCATTTGCCTCTATGGCCTTTTTTTCCCAGTTTTGGATGCAAAATGTCCATGCTGGATGGTGGCCAAAATGGTGAGGTAGCTTCTCTTAGGTGGCTTGAAGAGGACATCTGAGAACTATTGGTTGGATTTTGTCACACAGTGAGAGGAATAGAAGATTTTCTGCTTCGTATTGCCTCTTGCAATACTTCAACCAAACTATGTTTTCATTGCTTTTCTCAGAAGTGGCTGCAGTACGAGCAAGCCAGAAGAGTAAAGCCAAGCTGGTTATCTCACACAGCTTACAACAGTATTAAGGAGCTGGTTCCCTCATGGCTAAGATTTTCCAAAGATACTGATGGTTTGAATGCACTAACATATTTGCTGTCCGAGTGGCCTCCTTGAAATATCTCTGAAAGCCTTGTTTTTTGGAAAAACTGTGATCCTCAGCTGTGAAATTGAGCCCTTTTTAGTTGTAAAAATGTAAATGGGTAGTACAAAAAATCACAGACACTTCTGAAAATCTTTGCAAAGTTAATCTTTGTCCTTATAGCTGCTATATATCTATTTTAAAAGACCCTGCAAACTTATCTGTATTATTAGAATCCCCCTGTGTTAATCCTGCCCCCTCCTCAGACCTGTCTTACTTAGACACAAATTTAAGCAAGCAAATAAGAGCCCAGTTAATATAGAATATGGGAGTACTTCAGCAGAATTATCAGTTCTGGCTTTAGCCTGTTTTCTGAGGTGGGCATGAGTAGTATCTTCCCTCTCCCATTAACTTCCTAGCTCCTCCATAAAACACTGTAGAGGCTCAGATTCTTCTCTGTTTCCAATTTGCACAGGAAACATTTAGAGCTGGTGAATAATAAGTATTTCCCATATGCAAATTTCCTTATCTGCTGCCCCTAACTTCTTGTTAAGGGAAGGGGTCATTTATTTTGCTTCAAGCTTTCCCTGGGAGCTATTCAAATTAACAAGATGCTGAGTGCTTTACCAAGGAGGATCTTTAATTTCCTCAGCTTGTACAGCTGGAAAATCACGTTTATTTATTCTATGGTCAGAAACTACTGGGACAGAGACATATATTTGCGATGCAAAATACACTGTTAGCTTTCCAACATGTATAATCATGCTGGGTCAGAGTTAAGAAGGTTAATGACATGTTTAAAGTGAATTTTCATGTAGCATTTTTTTAGTATTGCAATGGATGAACCACAAAGCTGAGAGCACGTTTATGTAGGGCATCTAATCAGTTGTTTTCATCCTATATAATGTATAGAGACTATTATCAAGATGTTCTTACACCACTGGGACAAGATTATGCTCTTTATAAATACTATTTTAAAGGCAAATTTGAAAATTGCTTGTAAGGTTGTGTTGTTGGAGCAATGAGCAGTAGAGCTGATGCCTCTCTGAGTTTGTTTTAATTTATGCTGGAGGCCAGAATGGCTCTGCTTGCTCTTAGGAATGAGATTTTTAGAGGAGGCAGACCTTTCTCACTCCTGTCAGTCCAAAAATCAGTGGAGCTCAAGGAGCCTGAGTCCATCACGTATAATAAAGACAGTATTTCTGGCTAGCTTCCCTGGTCCAAGACATCCAGACCAAGCCATTATGTAATGGTGACTCTTGTCTCCCTGTATTTCTTTGCAGAACTCCTCGAGCAATGGAATTTCTCAAATGTCATAAAAAGAAGTCAAACCCAGATGTGGGCTGCTCCTGCTCGAGATGTCAGAAGGGAAACCAGCGTTCTGTAGCTTCCCATGCTGCAGCAAGAGAAGGATTAAAAAGTTATTTGAACACCATGAAATTACCCCCAAATGGAGCAGTGGACATGTTCACAAGGGTTTTTTTGCAAATAAACAAATAAAAATGTCACCGCTTTCACACAGTGAGGCTTGAAAGGAACATGCCAAGATCAAATAGCAGCTGTACCCGCTGGAGCTGGAACTGAAACAATCTGATCCACTTTGTTTGCTACTCAATAAACACAAACCTTGATTGATAAAATTGCTCTTAAGCCTTTCTTGCTCTGTGGTAGATACAAGATCACTCCAAAGTGGCTCTACAGGAGCAGGCTGTACTGGCAGAGCATGATGATGATTTGACTTTTTCTAAGCAGTGGGTTTGGCATCTGCTGAACAGCTCATAGAATCATGGAATGGTTTGAGTTGGAAAGGACCTTTAAAGGATCTTTAAAGGCCATCCATTCCAACCCCCCTGCAAGGAGCAGGGACATCTCCAACCAGATCAGGTTGCTCAGAGCCCCGTCCAACCTGGCCTTGAACGTTTCCAGGGATGGGGCATCCACCACCTCTCTGGGCAACCTGTGCCAGTGTTCCACCACCCTCACTGTAAAAATTTTTTCCTTATGTCCAGTCTGAATCTACCTCCCTCTATTGAAAACCCATTACCCCTTGTCCTGTCAAAACAGGCCCTACTAAAAAGTGTTTCTCCATCTTTCTTTTAAGCCCCCTTTACGTACTGGAAGGCTGCTATAAGGTCTCCCTGGAGCCTTCTCTTCTCCAGGCTGAACAGCCCCAACTCTCTCAGCCTGTCCTCATAGGAGAACTGATCATCTTCATGGCCTCCTCTGGACTTGTCCCAACAGGTCCACGTCCTTCTTATGTTGGGGGCTCCAGGGCTGGACGCAGTACTGCAGGTGGGGTCTCACCTAAGCAGAGTACAGACACGAGGATCAGCACTACAAGCCAAACACATAATCCAAAAAAATCTTGGGAGGTAAAATTTCTGTTTTATTTGCATCCTGCATTTAGAGGCAGAAGCTGCTGTCTTCAGTGAACTTGTCATTAGCCTGGATGAGAATGATATGGAGCAAGTTTCTGACCCCATTTCTGCTACTGTAAAGCTGAAGCGATTCAGACTGTAGAGATGCTTTCCCATGAGTGAGCACTTTTAGGCATTTAGCTGTTTATTTAGTCCCTTCAGTAGAATCATTGATGTCAACAGCAGCCAAGCATGGCCCCAGTTGGCCAGTTATTAGATAAAGAAGAGAAGATTGCCGTTTCAGGGGAATTTGACACACGTAGCACCGCTGATCTTCTCATGGTGCAGTGTAGAAAGATAAACTGCCCTGGTTTTAACAATGTAAGAACCAGGCATCTGAGACAGAGATGGTTTCACGTGTATATTTTTAGAGGCATCACATTCTATTTGTCTGGGAATTTGTTTGATTGTTGTTTATCTTTTTAAAATCTGGAAATCAACCTTTGCCTTTGTTTCAGCAGAGAGTTTTTCAGCAGTTTCAGCTAAGTAAGTATAAGGCGTGGGATCTTGAGCAGATATGGTTTTCTTCAGGGTATGTGCCAGAAATTTGAGTTAATGGGTAGTAACAACAGAAATAAATAAAAATCCTATGCTTTAAACAGTGGACAAAATACTTTGTCTTGTTAAGACTCGTTTTTTGGTTACTTTATATAAGACTTTTGCAAGTGCTCCAATCTCTCTTCCAGGACAAATGTAAAACAGACAAATACAAACTTTTTTTTATGCCTTCTGCGCTCATCATAAAGAAACAAAGAATGACATCAGCCTTAAAAATATCCAGGTGACCTAGATTGTCAGATGAGAAACTTTGGCCAGCAAATTTGAAAATTCTGGTCATTCGTAATTGCAAGTAACCCGCCCATGCTAGTCTGAGCACTCAATATTTTTAAATATTAAACCTGGATATGCACCACAAGCCAGTGTGTGCCTCAGCAAAGCTGGACGACAGCAATCCACCAGCTTAAAAGGAGGACCGCATTACGCACGAAGGGGAAAAACCTGTTCAAGTGAACGGTTTCTTTTGTATCTTGCAGCAAATTAGATTCCTTCAAAATCTCCTCAAGGGAGTGTGGCATCACGAAGCCTTTCATCAGGGGCCCCAGACTGGGCTCTGCTTCAAACTTCTTCAGAAGAACAGAACAAACATCCTCCTTCCACTGAGCCGGATGTTTTCTGAAGGTGGAACAAGGTATCCACTGTAACTCAAAGGGAGGAAGGATCACATAACACCAGGCATAAATGTGGAGTTACCAGTTTTCACAGGCTGTTTTACTATTATTAGTTTTTTTTAAACCAGGAAACTTTTCCACATCCCTGTTAGAGCTATGAAGTTCTTTGGGTTTCCTCTGCTTTGGATCTACTGACAGTCAAATCCCAGGCTCTCAAACACAGTCATTATGTGCCGGGCATCTTAGCAGAGAGAGCGGCTGGTAGAACATTTTACTCCCATAACAGCTCTATGACAAGTACAGAAATGGTGTACATGGAAAAATATTTATCAGGAAGCATTTTATGTGTTTTTAGGTTCTCCCTTAAAGCAATTTAGTGGCTGAAAGGCAAGGGAGAGGAGAGTAAGTTCCCTGAACACTGCCAATAACTTCTCTGTAGACTTCAGGCTTGGAAGTTGGTGCTGACCAGCTACACCTAAACCTCTTGGGAGCTGCCAGCAATTCAGATCGGGGTTGAAGCACCCTTCTTATGGCACCATGCAAGCAGTGGTTCCTGCTGGTTTCTTCCCTTTACTCCATGTCCTGTTGTTAGGCAATAGAGCAAAGTTTCTGTGAATTTCTTCCTACTTTTGATCACTCTCCGGAATTAAACAGGTTTGTATTCCTGTTGTAGAGCTCTCTAGGATGATGGAACAAACCATAGCAAGGCTTTTTTTTTCTCTAGCAAACCGCATACATTTCAAGAAGGAGCCTCTGTGACATTTGGTCACTTGGAAATAGCTTACATTCCTCTGGATTTTTCTGTTGTTGCTTTTATAGTTTTATGTGTTTTGCCTGCTTATGCAAAAATACTTAGATGGAGATGTTGTTTTAAGCATTCTGGAAAATTAATTTATTTTGTTCGTGCCCAAGAGAGGAAAGAGCCTGATCAGCTCAAGGGATTAGTAAAAAGGAATTTGAAGTTTTTCACCTCCTAGTGTCTCACTTCTAGACTGCAAGTTCTAATGATTTCAAGACTGGCCAGCAGCACACTGAAAAATGTTTCACACTTTGCACTCCCATTTCCCTACATGGGAATGTCTGTCACAGACCTCATACTGCCTGGTATTTTCTGTGAGAAATGCACGTGGGCATTTCCAGGCTAACAGATTAAAAAATGAATGGCGGAGGGATGACCAACCACTTTGCCTGTAGAGGGTATGTCTCAAGGAAAGAAGACAGTAATTCTGTAGTCCTTTGTGACTGATTTATTATATTGATAATTAAAGTGTTTTTCTCTTTTACACAGTCAGGCTGTCCGTCTGGCAAACTAATGTTTACAGAATACCGTGTCTTTTTGGACATTATTAAAAACAAGATCTGTGTAAACAGCAGCAATGGAAGCTTTAACATCTCTTTCATCCCACATGTTCCAGTCTTTTTCTAGAGGGACAATTTTTCAGAGAGAGAAGATAATTTCATTAATACACTGGTTGAATATTGCCTTCTCTGCTGAGATTCTAGCCTATCCTGGAAGAATGATAATTGTACCTATCTTCTAGGAATGATACACAATTCTCTTTGTAGAAGCTGAAAAAGATAATTAAATTTTTTAAGTAAGTGCCTACCTAGCACTGTGAACTATGTTCCCAGAGGTAAGCACTTATCTCTTAAGCTATGATGAGTATCATAACTTGAAAATATCTTTCTAGACCTAGACCATAACCCAGAGACACTGAAGTCAATATGAATCCTTCCATTGACTTCAGTGGGTGTTAGACTAGAAAAAAATAGTGAAGTTCAGCACGTTGACTTTGGAAGAGTAGCCAGGTGGAGCAGTACGTAGGTAAAAGGAAAGATGAGTGGAAGAATATTCAATAATAACTGAGATTTTTAGCAGTCAGTTAAGAGCTTGAGTCTTTTTTTTCAGAAGATGATGATCAAGGTTCCTACATGTGCACAAGAGGCAGGCTGCAGCAACAAAATGAAGCTACAAAAAATTAGAAGTGATGTCCTGAACCAAATTAGAGCAGTTTCTCAAGCAGTCCCAGTCATTAACTTTAAGTCCTGTGCAGAACTGGTATGAAAAGGAGAGAATAGACCAAGAAGCACTGATAAAGAACAGACTCTTGGCTCAACCAGCTTCAGAAGATAATCACAAGCTTTCTGGAAGCCAATTTAAGTGCCATGCCAGAGCACAGTCTAATTTCTCTGTTAAGCCCTTTGCCAGGAAATAAACTATTTCATTCAAGAGGTTATTGTGTTAAAGCAGAAATGACTGAGGCTGAGATTCTGAGATCCAGTTCAATGCTGAATGTCACCTCACTTGACAAGCAGACCTTAAATAACAAGAAAGGCATTCAAAAAGTGAGCTTTTAATTCAGTTATATTTTTAGCTGGGCCTCCTGCTTACCTCTAGATATCTTGTTTCTTATCAGAATGAGCTAAAGCTTTATGGAGCGTAAGATGGAGGAAAGCTGAGCTGTCATGGTGCATGACTTTATTTACTGAGTAGGATCAAATGGGTGAGAAACCGGTGACGCTGGATGGGAAATAGGATTCCCTTCCCTGCACAGAGCAATGCCCAAGTGTGGTAGTAAGCAGAACCTACTGAAAAATACAAAATACCAAATGTATTCACAAATACTTTAATGAGTTTGTTTTACTCTGGCTTCTGCAATCAGAATTATTTGCAAATAGTTGGATGACAACCAGATTTTTTTTTTTTCAGAAGAATGCCATTTCATTGTTCTGCTTTAAAAATTTCCGTCATTCAATTAGGGAGCTGAAACAATGTCTTGGATAAAAGTGACATGTTTGCTGCAAAGCGAACAAAAAACAAACACAAGCCCAGTGGTTTTTTCCATTAAAATAGCTGTCTTTTTCCAGCTGGCTATCCCAGTATAAATCCTAATGGAAGCAAGGCACAGCGGTTGCTATCTCTGTAAACTCAAGGAAAAATGCAGCTGGGGGGAGCAAAGCTGATCTGGCCCAGGTATCTCCAAGTGAAGAACAGATCTCTTTTGCAGTGAAAACAGCGCCTTAAGCAATTGGCCACACAACATGAGTAATGGATAGCAAAGTACGCAAACAAATGATTCACAAATAAGCCATAGGCTGAGAATTATTAATCGGTTTACTCACTGAATTCTGACACATACCCCATTTTTAAAGATCGCCTAACCAAAAAAGGTATCGTCTTTGTCACACGTTTCACCCAGAACTTTAGTGTGCCCAGCAAGAACTGCCTTGCTCTGAATTTTGATCTTTTAAAAATGGAAATGTAGTTGATAAACCTTCTGTTTGAATGAAACATGAGGCCTTGACCACTTTTTATCATTGTGAGTACAGGACTTTTCACAGAAGTAGGTTGTTAACCTCTGAGACATGGCTACATTCCAACTCAGATGTTTTCCTTTCTTCTTGAATTTTCTCTGTAGTTTCAGTTGGATGACGTATTCCTCACTTCCCTTTCTTTGTGTAATCCTGGTGGCACAGAATGGGAAAGGCTGCCGTGCTTCCCACCACAGAGATTGCCTGCTACTGAAATGCAACTAGAGGGGGATATCGGTACAAAAAGAACCGTATTTGTACTCTTCAATGTGTTCAAGAGAAGCTGTGTGTCTGAGAGGTAGACTTTGCCCACAGTTTATTAAGCATGCTGGTATCCTCCTTAGATAATGGTGCAGAAATGAGGAGAGTTGTTTTGTCAAGCCTAGAAAGTGACAGGGAGGACCACGATTAGCTGATGAGCTGATGAGCTATTAAACTCCAAACAAAAAAGGCAATTCTGCAGCATAATAAAGGGCAAAAACACCAGAAGAACAGACAACTTATAGATGGTCCATCTTTATGAAACTTAAAAGAAAACTCAAAGAATTAAAGAGGAGTCCACGCTGGTGTCTACCCTTCTCTTACATTAAACCTTCTGCTTATGCCCAAGTATAAAAATCTTAACACCTTTTTTTCACCACGATGTCTTGTCAGTAAGTAGTGGCTTTTGCAAGCAAAGACATATTTCTCACACGTTCCCACAGCACTGTTCTAAGGTGGAGGACTACTTCTCTTTTTTATAGGCAGGAATCTGAGACATGGACAAGTTAAAGGCCTTTCCAAAAGGTCTCTGAAAGGCCTGGCCTGGCATTTTTCCACTGCACCATAACCTCCCTCCTAACACCGCTACAGATCTGGGCCTGGAATGAGCTTAGTTGTTATTTTGGCAACTCAGAAGCAAAGGATGAAGAAGCACTTGAGATACTTTTCAGAGCCTAAGAAGCCATTCAATAAAACCAGAGCAAAGTCAGTCTTGATATTGCTAATATTTAACAGAAAATCCACCTCATCTCAAGATCTTATTTTTATAACCTTGCAGGATTTCTTTGTGAACTATAAAGAGAGACACAGCTGTAATTCCTTGAGGATAACTGCTAAATCTGCTTCAAAGATGTACCGGGGTAACACCCCAGGATCTAAATGCTTCAAACTTTTGAACAGCCCAGATCTGACATTTGCGGCTTAGGCCCATCTCTGCTCTGAAGGTAAGAAAGCTATTCCCCATTCCACTGGTGTGATTTTAATTTTAAAAGCAGCTCTCCTGGCAGGCTGCTCTGCCCTCAGCCGATTACGTAAAGTAAACTATTGACATATGCAGACCAGTTGAGGCCATTTTCTCCGTTAAATTCAAACCTTGTTTTAAAAGTGCAGTTTTAACATGTTGTTCTTTCTGAAATATTCCACAATATGTGCTTTCACGTTTGGTTATATAACATTACATTCTTTTACAATAATAAAGCCGAGTGTATTTTGGAATTGTTCACAGACTGAAGCAGTTTAGCAAATGGGACACATCCAGATGTGAAAACGCTCTGCGGCTTGGCTAGACATGTTACTAAACCTTTGACTCAGACATCCAAATGATGCTCGGGGTGAATTTAGATTTCTTTTCCGAAAGGGACCTAGCGCTTTCCTAGTATGCACAGGGGGAACAAGGGGTCCCTATTTCTGACGCCAAGGTTCTCCACTTTAACACAATTTAGCATAAATTTAACATAAAATTAACCAAATGTTAATTCAGTAAGATGTTGAAACTGCACATGAGCTTCATTTAAGTACTTATTAGTCTGCTAATGGCCTTGATACAGGAGAATACGTCATTAAATAGTAATGTTGTATTGAACCTAATGTCTTCAAGCTTCAGACTAGGGCCAGAGGTGACTGGTAATAATGTGGGAAGAAAACTCTGCTTGGTAGGTTTTCATGCAAGGGCAAATTGCTCTGACTTTTCCAAATTCATAGGTGGGTACTAAAACATAAGCAACAATGGAATCTGCTGTTCTAACAGAATTAATAAAATCATTTGTAAGTATGTGGGGCTTTTCTGTTTCAAGAAGCTGATGAAGGGATGTGACGTAGGCAGGGACGTTGCTATACAGCAGTGTCATCGGTGGAGATGGGCAGTCAATGTGCTACGCCAAGAGATTTTGGCAGGAGACACATCTTTCCTACGAGGGCATTTTCCTGACCCTGTGGAACAGAAGGCAGCTCAGGCCAAAACTGTGCTCTGCATCTCCAAACAGACATTTGAGAGCACTTACATAGCTCTGCCAAGGGTGTGATGTCACCGACGTGAGTCTGGGCACAGAGAATCTTTTGCCCAGATACCACCCATTGTCTCTTTCTGTGTTGCCATACGTTGCCATCCCTGGTGCAGCTACAAGACTTGCACGTTTGGTTGCTATAGCATACTGCTTCACCCTGGCCCTGTATTACCTGTGCAAATTTAGGCTTATGACCCTGCGGGACAGATCTTGCAGGACTTTATATATATATATATTGGTCCTGTATTGTCTCTGCGCAAGGAGAAATTTGATGGACTTCAGGAATTTCATTACAGCCCCTGCGTGCCACTCATTGCTCTGGTACTTCACCATATCAGCTACCTGACACTTGATCTATCTATGGGCTAGGGAAGTCAGAGGACTAGAAGGTCTCCACTAGCATCAAATAATCTGCTTCAGTTGGCTTATTCCAATCTTAGATTCTGGTCTGAATCAGTCAAGACCTGTCCTGTTAATACAACAGTGTTTCCGCTGGTATGAAACAATGGGTCTATGTCAACAG
The DNA here is from genome assembly GCA_011801015.1 of Ardeotis arabs. Lineage (NCBI taxonomy): Eukaryota > Metazoa > Chordata > Aves > Otidiformes > Otididae > Ardeotis > Ardeotis arabs. The sequence continues at coordinate 21,793 of JAAGAY010143337.1, forward strand.
CGTGCTGGTCTGGCCTTACATCACATTGAAATCAAAGCAGTCATCATGTCATCAGCCTGTAGAAACACAGTGGTGAGTTCATCCACAATAGTTGTTTTAAATCTGCCTTTTTTTTTTTCAGGACTGACTTTGATGGAAAACTCTGGGCTGATTGCCTTTGAGTTTGCTGTTTTATGTTGTTTGTTGTTCTGCTTCCTGGTTATTATTGATATCCCATCATTATCCAAATGCTTTCTAACCACAGGAATTAGTGCAGCTACAAATTCGCTTTTTTAAAAAATTTTTATTTCTCCCCTTCCCCTGTAACTTATGAATCTCTGTTTATTTGTAGTGGCCAAAAGTCACAAAGTGTTTTCATCCTTTTCCCGCATATAGGCACGATAGAGTGGTTTACCATGCAGCCAAAGACCTTAGATTTATTACCTAACAGCATTTGTTGTTTTATTTATCCATACAGTTCTTATTTATCCATCCAGAGAATTCATCCTGGCACAATTCAGTTTATTGCAGTGGTGAGATTCTAATTAAAATGTTGAGCTTTGGCTTTCTTTATCAAAGTGACTATTTTAAAAACATGCTTATCTCCAAATACCCTTCATTCGCAGCTGCGAGATATCTGGGTGGGAAATAAGAGACAACTTAAAATTGTGAAACTGGCTTTATTTGCAGATGTGCCATGTACACAGAACAGCCACCTGTCCTTGCCAACAGTAAAATAAATATATATTAAAGTCTGCACTCAGCTCTGCAACGATGAAAGCTTTCTTTTCAAGGAAAAAACTCTGGACATTTTATGCACTTATATGGTATTTTGTAGCCCTAGTACTTGAGAGCCAAAGGAAATGTACATGTCCAAGAGAGCTTGCTGGATACACAGACAGTATTCTTGGAACTGGGCTTAACTGTAATCATCAGGGAAATCACTTTGTTGCTTTCCTTATGCTAGTACAGCCAATGTGCAATGCAGTGCGAGCCTCTATCCAGAGCAGGAACTTTTCCATCCTTTCTAAAAGCAACAATTTCATACATGATAGATTGACGAGCAGCACTATACAAAAAACATACAGACTTTCATTCTCTTTGCACTTTATCTCTGGGAAGCCTCACACTCACACGTATGTTAATCTACCTGGTCTATTGTGGAGACTTCCCATTCTGCTCCAGATCTGCCTCAAGGGCTGAGTCATCTCACCTAAGGTTAGGCATCTGTAACATAGATCTCTACAGCTAAATTAGGCATCTGAATTGTCTGTTGTAGTCAGTGGAGAGAAACAGACATTTTTAGAGACCAAGGTTAGGGACCTTTTTATTCAGAACTCATCTGTGTTAGATATTTAGCCTGGATGAAATTGATTTTGCCCTAAAATCCACTTAATCCACTCCACCATATATAAAGGGAGCTTGGGTGATTAGCTCAGATGTAGAAATATATCTAATAGTGACATCTGAGCCCTACCCCTTCTGCTCAGAGTAAAATCTCATCCTGATTTGACATGTTCTGTGGATGCGTAATTGGTTTATACTCCATCTAACTAAGGGAGACATTTCAGCCTTTGCTACCTAAATCTATTTATCATTTTCTCAGTCACCATGTAATGTCCCATGATCTTGCTTGTCAGTCAGACTCATATGCTGGGTATCAGTTTTGACTTCTTTAACCTTTTTTGAATTCATTTAAATACAGACTGCCTCAATTGTTTAGGTTCCTCTAGGATAAAGCCTTTCCTATGCATCTCCCAGGCAGAAATTCTGTGCAATCTTTAGGTCTTTTTCATGAGCAAGCTGTAGAAAATGTCTACAGTCAAGCTACTTAAGAATATGAAACTCATTGATAACTTTACTCAGAATATGGACAACTCCAACTATACAGTTATTATATACAATCCATATATTATATGCATAGCCACATCTATACGATTTTACTGGGTTCCCCTCCTGTGCTCATCAAACCTCAACTATCTCTTCACTTTCACTGAGGTCCACAGCTTTTCCTTCCTATCTCTTCCTATCATCCATATTGAGAGAGCAGCTCCTGCTTCTGTCTCATATTTGCCACGTTGTCAGAAAAAACCTACTCCCGTTAAATATCTATCAGTCCCCTTCATTGTTCTCCTTCAGATTCCTCCTCATAGCTCTCCTTGGCCCTGATGCCTAGAAAATACTTGGCAATACGTGCTGTCTTGCTGACTCATGCACTTGCATCGTTTCCTCACTCTCCATATAGGTCTGTTGCCCTTTGTCTTGGATTTAAATTGTAGAGCTATTTGCCCATCTATACACAGTGCTGAGCTCATCCGCTCCTGAGCCCCCATAGTACCACCAGCAAATAATAACAATCAGATAAATAAATTTTGAAAAATCAAGGGTAAATAACTTTTCACAAAAATTTTCCTGTGGAGATTTCCACTGTCCTCTTTCATAAACACTAGCACTGTGCTCCCTTTGTTATAAATTCTTCGTTCTTCTGTTTTTGATTCTTTCATACTCCTCGTTGAAAAACTTTCGCTAGGTCCTGAAGCCAACACACTGTTGTAAGCATGTGCTTTTTGGGTAAAATTCTTTTTTTTTTTTGTGTCTGTAAATTACCGCATTTTAGGAAAAAAAAGATCACTTTGAATATGCCTTTTTGAATATGCCCAAGAGAGGCAGAAAGCTTCCAGGCTGCAGCAGGTTTCTACCATCTGTTACCCAGACAGAAAGGGTTGCACTTCAGTTGGGTATTGGTGAGACAAAGTTTATTGCTAACCTTTTTTATTAGACCAGCTGGTATAGCTTGAAAAATTAGACAACTTTCCAAAATATGAGTCCTTCCTATGTCCCAAATATGTCCAAAATGTAACATATTTCATGCCATAGAAACAAGAAACAGATAAAAGATACCAGGAAAGGTGTAATATACACCCAGGCCTTGGGATACCACCACATTTGGTCTAGAAAAAGCACAGTCAATGCTACATCAATAATCTTAAGAATTATTTTTATCAAAGGATGCTGTTCTACTCTATATAAACAGATATTTAAACATCTCATAAGGAATTACTTCAGAACAGATAGAAAACCTCCACTGATTTTATGGAGTGGCTAACAAGTGCCATCCTAGCCTGGAATCCACACAGAGCAGTTACAGCCGTGATTACAGTTCTAGGAGGTAAATGTCCTCCTTCAAAGAGTCCTTCTAGACCTCCTATCCTACACTCAAACAACCCTCATGTTTGAAATGAGGGTATCGTTTACAGAGATGCAGTTTTGTTGGGTCTTTGGTTTTGCATGGTGTCTCACTTCTGTTTTACCTCCAGTGCAATCTAGGTGAGGAGACAATAGGTGGAAGAATTAAACTACTACACAACAGTAATTAATAATGCAAATATCTTTGAGAGGCGAGGACTATGTATTCACTGAACTTGTTTTTCCCAAATGTATGAAACTGAGTGCTGTCAGGGAGCAAAACCAGTTGATCAGGGACCTAGCTCGGGTGCCTGTCATCATTGAACATCTGTCTGTGCCGGCTCCAGGGTTTAAGCATCTGTCAGTGCAGGCTGCGGCTGAACGGAGCTGCTTGGGAATGGGTAGAGATGCCTATAGGGGTTTCAGCAGGAATAGACATCCTTACAAGCTCCATCTCAGTGTGGTCAGACAGCATTCCCTCTGAACTCTGCCAAGCCTTTTTGTAGGCACCTCAACAGTTTTGCCTTCTTTTGTGTTCCCTGTTCCTCTGGAGAACTGTTTTGGGCTCTCTGCTGCCTTACGTGTTGGGAAATGCTGTTGGTCTGACATGATGCCTGAAAGCTTTTGCAGATGGGCAAAAATATTTTACTCTGATAAAGAAAGGGCTCCTTATGCAAGAATATAAATTCTCAAGAGAAAGGGAGGAGAATACCTGGTGGAATGGAAATAATCCTCCCTTTCTCAAGGACAAGAGATGTCCTTAATAGTTTTTCTAACTCCCTTTTGCACTTGGCAGCAGCAACTCGTGCTCTACTTGTTATTTTGTCTATGGAAGAGGACCTAATCTTCAGCTTGCTGTTTTATCATCCACAGAAGTAACTTTTAGGAGAGGCAGTGAACTTATCTGATGTTAATTATTTGTTTGCAGTGATTGCTGCTGCTTCAAATCTGTTGATCCTGACATTCTGGTAACATCTGCACATGACTTTCTCTAAGACAGTTCCAGGCTTTACTGGAACTCTACTACACTCTTAGCAAGACACATAGGACAGAAATTGCCCTATGCTAAAGTAAACGTCTATAAAAGAGTTGATGAATGGTGCGGCCTCCTCCACTGATCGCACATAGACCCCAAAGTGATTAATTGAGAAAGAGTCACCTCTGCTATGGACACAGGGCACTGGAGACAATGAATCCCACCTAAATTTCCTGAAAACACTTGAAAATACTTGAGTAATTGTGTTCCAGCACAAGGGTGCATGCTGACTGTTGTTACGGGACAATTAGCTCTTTGTACTGCCAATTAATATAATTGGTCGCTATAGCTCAGGCACCCTGAGCAGCCAAGCAGATGGGTCAAGATTCACGATGGTTCTACATGTGTAATATTTGTTCCTTCCTTCATCCCTGAAAACCTAAGGAATAAGGGTACTAGCTGTTCAACTACAGCATATATGTTAGAATTTCATCTTTATTTGCATAATCACATGCAATTTTGTCCCAACGAACAGGGTACAGAATGATTTCACAGGAGGAAGAAATTAGTACAACCTTCCATCTGGCATCTGCTTAAATTTCCAACCTATATGCACGATGTTTTGCATAGGATATATAGGAAATGTAGTGGTAAGTTGCCTGTAAGTCCTGTTCATAGTGCAGTCAGAGAGTGAGGGGAGCGGTAAAGGATGAGAAGACCGTGCAGAGAAATTAGGTTATTTTTTAGCATTGGTTTTCTTCACAAAGCATGCTGGGAAATGGCAGAGAACGGGAGAAAAAAAGTGAGGTTATTAGCAAAGACTAATGAAGGAAGTTACAAGAGTGTAGAATAAATTGTAACATGACTCAGAAAGTGTGGATACTCATTGTAGAGCTTTGAAAGAGTTTAAGATTCAATGAGATGCCAATAAAACTGCACATCCAGTGAATGCTCATCCAGTAATTTAGTGCTGAGAGAACAGGGGAATTCATGCCTATTTTGTGTCTGGAAAAGCCAGTATTCGTCTCTGAAAAGGAGCATCAGCAATATGTGTTTCATTTAACCTTTCACTGCTGTCTTAGGTGTGAAACAGAAGCACTATCACTCCCATGGTTGCTCTACTAGGACATACTGGCTAGATTTAGGTCGAGCTCATCCAGCTCACAGTCTCCTCCTGAATGCTTGTCTATGTCATGCAGATGAGCATGGTGTAGAGCATCCTTTAGTTTTTCATCTCCTGGGGTTTCTTCTCTGTCCCAGCCACATACCTTACTGTTTTAGGGTCCACAGGCCAACAGCCCATCCTCCAGACAGAGTCTACAGACAGATGTTCTCTTCCACAGCTAGTTGTTGGCAGAAGTGACCGCTTCTGCCTGTGTCTCCTCACCAAAGTTGCTATTCTTTCTACCCTTTAAAAATATCAACTCTGTAGGCCTCTTCTGAAGAAGTGGTGGGAATGCTTTCTAACCCATTTGAGTGAAAACCAGCCAACTTAGCTCAGAGAGTTTAAATAATTAATTTTCACAATCTAGGTACCTTTGCCAGAGATAGGTTTAGAAGTGTTTGCACAAACAACTCAGCTGAGAGATATGGGCAGTCAGGAATCCATGGAAGTGAAGAACATTTGGGAATGATCATAGAATCATAGAATGGCTGGGTTGGAAGAGACCTTTAAAGGCCATCCAGTCCAACCGCCCCCTGCAAGGAGCAGGGACATCCCCCACTAGATCAGGTTGCTCAGAGCCCCGGCCAACCTGGCCTTGAATGTTTCCAAGGATGGGGCATCCACCACCTCTCTGGGCAACCTGTGCCAGTGTTCCACCACCCTCATCATAAAAAAATTATTCCTTATGTCCAGTCTGAATCTACCACCATCTGTTTTAAACCCATTACCCCTTGTCCTATCACAACAGGCCCTGCTGAAGAGTTTGTCCCCACTTTTCTGTAAGCTCCCTTTAAGTACTGAAAGGCCACTATAAGACCTCCCCAGAGCCTCTTCTTCTCCAGGCTGAACAGCCCCAACTCTCTCAGCCTGTCCTCATAGGAGAGGTGCTCCAGCCCTCTGATCATCTTCGTGGCCTCCTCTGGACTCACTCCAACAAGTCTATGATACCTTCTTCCAGAGTCACAGCTGAATCTAGAGGAAGGTATCGTGTCACAGACTAAAAGTGCCTACTATTCAGAAAGAATGTGGGCAGCTGATGTTCAAAGCTAGTAGAGAAGTGCCGAGGATACTGGTTGAGCTACAACTCAAACCAGAATGGTTAACTAGAAAGATGATAAAAATATGACAGATCCTTACACATCTTTTGAAAAGGAAATTTATGTCTCACCCTTACATTACAGTACTCTGAATCCATCAATAAAATCGGAAGAGGAGAAGAATCAGGTGACAGAGAGTTGGACTTGAATGAGCCTTTGAATAATAAGTTCTTTACAAGGAATAACTAAGCTATCTGAGAGAATTAAAATACCCTCACAGGCCAGAGACAGGAGAAATCAATACTTAATTCACTCATGTTCATCATGGCCAAGAGTTAATGCTGAGTTTGGAGTAGAAGCCACAGTACTGAGCACAGCCTTGCCACACTGCCAAATGGCAGGAAACATCCAGGTCCTCAGGGCTTGGTGTTCTACCACAGTACTTGCACTTTTGCTGTAATAACATGTTATACAGACCTAGGAGTGACGGTGGGGACAGCGTCACCTACTCCATCATAAATGCCAGAAGCAATGCTGTCCCAAGAGCCGTTCTGGTGAGAAAGATTAAATGAGAGAAGAAATGCTCTTTCTACTTGCCATGACTTCTCCAAAGGAAAACCATCATAAAACTAACATCACTAAAGCATTTTCGACCCAAATCAAACTGTTGCTTATGTAATAAGAAAAACAACTTGTATTATTGGTAAAATTGCCATCTGGGGGATACTCATATTATATTCCTTGTTTGGAGTGGTGTCCTTGGGTTCATTTATGAATGTTCATTACTGAGCTGGAAAAGAGGTGCGAAGTAGGGAGGCAAAACCTGCAGACTAGTCAGTATTATTTAAGGAAGGAGAGACCTGGAGACAGAGCACAGAGCTACTGAAGGGATATTCTGGAATAATGCGCTCAGCTTGGCCACTGTGTCTAATAAAGAATATAGCTGAAAGAAAAAGGTTGAGACATGGGCAGTAAAAATCATGTAAGAATGGAAAACCATGGGTATTAACGGAAAAAATGCTAAAACTTAATTTTAGAAATGACATGATGAAGGGAGACTATGATGAAGTGCATGAAATGAATGCTTAAAAGGGGCACACTGGGATTCTTCCATTCATGTGCTTTTCACAAGAAGCCATTCACTGAAATAAAATAGCAGTGAGTGTGAAAGGGAAGGAGGGAAACATTATTTCAAACACTATACAACCTTCATTGACTTATGCGGTATTAGGGTTAGAGATCAGCCGGGCTGAATAAAGTATTTTCTGAATTTTTCATGAGGATTTTCTGAGTATTTTCATGAAAAATGTGACCATCTCCGCTTAAAGGAATAGATATCAAACTGTGGCATGGAAGAGATATAAGCGCTAGAATTCCACGGCATGAATGTAGCCAAAGTATAAGTGATACTGTTAGGGAGAAACCACTAACCACCAGTATTCATGCACATGGTTTTATAGGATCTGGACATTACCAAAGATAGGATAGCTAACAAAATAGATCACAGTGCAGATCCAGTATAATTTCTGTGCAAGCACCAACATGTTGGTGGGCATCCTGCTTAAAGATCATGCATCACTGCCATAAAAATTTAGCCATCTGTACTGAATCACCTTGTCTGGCTTTGAGTGCCAACAGCAGGAGATAGTGGGAGCTGCTTGATCTTGATATGGTGTTTGTAATTTTTTGATGAAAGATCTTCAGATCCTCCCTCTCACTACAGTGACACTTGAAGTGTTTCCTGCTACAGGCATTACAGGGAAAAATGTAATAAAACATTTGCCGTCGGATGTCTCGGAAATGGTACACTCTCGATATGAAAAAAGGCTCCCACTGAAAGCAGAATTTGCTTGGGTTTCTTGATTTCCTTCTTCTAGCCTTTTTGTCTTTGCAAACTTGAACACGCTGAAGTCTCAGTTCAGCACAATGTTACACTCTTTGTTAGAACTATGGCATGTAATTCCAGCTGAGGAGGTGTAGAAATGCTGTGTATATAATAACTGTGTGTGTACATGTATTTAAAGTTAGCCATATCTTCAATTGCTGTGAGCTTTTAAAGCCAAGTACCATCTGATTTTAGTACTGGACACACTTCTTCAACCTAGAAAGAAGGTAGATAACTCTGTTGTGATTGTTTCTGGCGGCTGGCTATGTTCCAATGTCTATTTAAAGAATAAAGCCATGCCAATATGAGCCATAATAATTCCTGGGATTATATTAGAAAACAGATAGAATCATAGAATGGTTTGGGTTGGAAGGGACCTTCAAGGGCCATCTAGTCCAACCCCCCTGCAAGGAGCAGGGACATCTCCAACCAGATCAGGTTGCTCAGAGCCTCATCCAGCCTGGCCTTGAACATTTCCAGGGATGGGGCATCCACCACCTCTCTGGGCAACCTGTGCCAGTGTTCTACAACCCTCAGTGTAAAAAAATTTTTCCTAGATGTGTGAATTATTTTCTTTACTCAAAAGCTTTTGAGACGACTTCTTCTGGAGGATGTGTCACCAGCTTTTGGTGAGGAATATATTACTTTACAGATTGCTATGAATCAGAACTATAGTGCATATGAGATGAACACAAAAAGGGGAAGACAGATGATTGTGACTAGCAGCCTGAGGGCCAGTGCCTGTTTAGCTGCTGTGTGAATCTGCATATGAGCGTGAGTACCGTTAAGATATTACATCTTCTTTAACTGTGAAGTGCCATTGCCTGGGTAAAACAAAAGCAAGGCTAGATGAGGTGATCACCGTTGTTACAAATCTTAAACCAATACAAGGCAGTCTTTCTTTTCTTTTCCAGTATTTAAACATTTCATTTTCGAGCCAAGAGTAAAATAATGCTGTTCTGCAGAAGCCTATCCATCATCCTGAAAATTTAGTCAAGGTTGCTAACTGGGACCTTCTCCCTAAACCTTTGGCCTCCAGTTCAGGTCTTTAACAAAGTGGCTGCATTCCAGTGGGTATCCTCAGGGACCTTGAAAATACGCTGATCTCCAGTTTTCTTTGTTATTTGTAGTCCGAGATGTAGGCAGGGCTCCTCCAACAGCAATTTGAAAATGCAGTCCTGGTATTACCTCTTCCACACATCTGTACTGCAGCGAAACTTGACTTTATAAATAAAATGGTCAGCTTTGAGGTGGTTTTAGTTCTGTGGATGAATTGTGAGGATGGTGTTGAACTGTGTCGTTCTGCTATGAGGTCAGAGAAATTTAGGATTGTGACTCATGGTCACAGGCAGATTAAAAACGGCTGTAGGGGCTGACACCTCTAATATGAACACAGATTTCAATGTCCTCCATTGCACTGACACTGGAACTTGTCCAGTCCCTTGATGAGCTGGTTCTGGGCACCAAAGTGGTAGGAAACTACTTCAGAGGAAAAAAATAAAGTGAAAACTTTCTGCTGATTTATTGCCTTTGAGTGGGTTGTCATGGGTCATATGAGCATAAGAGTTGGCACTAGGAACAGGGTGGGATCGTATAGCCAGGGACTGATCAGGGCTGTGGCAATTAAACTGACTTAAATTGTCACAGAACTGTGATCACAGCTGGGCTACCGCTGTGGGTCAGAGCCCCGTGGCTGTGGATGGGGATCCTTTCCTGTGCTCAGCTGTGCTAGCTGCTGGTTCCCAGCCTCCTCCTCCCATCAAATGCTGCCATTGCCCGGGATCTGCCAGTAGAGCTGCCCCGTCCAGCCACAGTGAGCCAAGACACCGTTAAAGGAATTAAGGGAACCAAACTGTCCGGGACTGAAGTGGGCTGGGAGACAGATCTGCCAGCAGACAGGGGACAGTAACCTCCAGAGGAGGGACACGGCAAGAGGTTTGATGGGCTTAAGGAGCTTGTATGTTTTATCTTTAAAAAGAAAAAACAACCACCAAAAACCAGAGACAGACTGCTGGGTGGTTTGATAACAAAATTTATTCTTACAGGGAAGAAATATCAGGTCTCTATTTTAGCAGAGAGAGACATAGCAAGAAGAGATGGTAAGAGCTGGAGCCAGGCAAATTTCACATGAGAAATAAGGCACAATTGTTCAACTGTGGGAGTGATTAACCAGTGGAACAGACTGCCACAGGAAGCAGTAGATTTTCCATTTCTTCAAGTCTTCAGCTCAGGATTGGATGCCTTTGTGGAAAATACTTTAAATAAACACAAGATTTTGGGCTCAGCACTAACTAACTCAGTAAAATTCTGCTGTGGTTATTAACCAGGAGATGAAGCTGGATGATATAAGACCCTTCTGCTCCTAAAAATCCATGAAGTGTAAATGAAACAGTTATTGAGCTATGGAACCAGTTATGGTATACATTCATACGCTTTCCTTGTCAGTGCCAATGTTTTGGCTGGAATATTGCAGCTCCTGATGACCTGGTGTCCAGGACAGCACCCTACTCCTGCTGAACCCTCCTCTGAGGTCAGTCTATCTGTGTCTGAAGCCTCTTACCTATTATTACCTCCAATTCAATATTCTTTGTGTCTAATTCTTGTGTTATATAAAAGCAGAACTACAAATTATAGGAAAAAGAAGTACCAAGGGAAAGGTAAGTAGAAAGAGGTAAAATTAGTTAGATACAACAGATGCTACATGTGAATGAAGGCAGAGTAGCAAGCTTTTCATGCAGTCTTAAATCTGAAATTTTCTCAGCAAGTCATCTCAAAAGCTCTCCGAGTCCTTAAAAATAGATATATATATTTTTCTCCTGAAAACAATAAACTAGCTCTTAAAAGGGCATTTCCCCTCCACAGGGTCCAAAGTCCATTAGTGAGAAAATCAGCATTATTATTTCCTTCAGTTTCATACATGGAAGTGAAAAAAAGTGAATTGTCCATAGCTACTCAGCAACTAGTGAGAGTGATTCTGCTGTCTGTATCTCAGATAAGTATCTGACAAGAGTACAAGTATACAAGTATCTTTATTTAATTTCAAGAAATCCAATTTATTTTCTTAAACGGGTTATCTATGGTTGTCTTTTGACAATAATCCAGAAGGAAGTGGGCTAATGGATTCTTTTGCTTATAGTTGGATCTGGCCCTGATGATTTCTGCAAAATACAGTCAAATAACAGACAATTATAGAATCATAGAATGGTTTGGGTTGGAAGGGACCTTTAAAGGCCATCCAGTCCAACCCCCCTGCAAGGAGCAGGGACATCTCCAACCAGATCAGGTTGCTTAGAGCCCCGTCCAACCTGGCCTTGAATGTTTCCAGGGATGGGGCATCCACCACCTCTCTGGGCAACCTGTGCCAGTGTTCCACCACCCTCAGTGTAAAAAAATTTTTCCTAATGTCCAATCTGAATCTACCTCCCTCTATATTAAAGCCATTACCCCTTGTCCTATCACAACAGGCCCTACTGAAGAGTTCTTCCCTATCTTTTCTGTAAGCCCCCTTTAGGCACTGGAAGACCACTATAAGGTCTCCCCGGAGCCTCCTCTTCTGCAGGCTGAACAGCCCCAACCCTCTCAGCCTGTCCTCATAGGAGAGGTGCTCCAGCCCTCTCATCATCTTCGTGGCCTCCTCTGAACTTGCTCCAACAGGTCCATGCCCTTCTTATGTTGGGGGCTCCAGAGCTTGACACAGTACTCACAATAAATAGTTAAAAGCTGTAAACATTTCTGATACCCTCTGGCGTGTCATTTCCATCCATTTGGCATCTCCTTTAGATGTAGTTAAGATGTTAAGAGTAGATCCACAGCCAGCAGTGTGGGTACTGTGCTGTTCAATGGCAAATGAGTGATATCAGGTGGGAGAAGAGGGAGAAGAGTAGATGTGAAGTGCCTGATGCTCAGCCTGAAATTCAGCATGCAGCTGTGCAGCTGCTTTGTACACACAAAGCTAGGGGCCTGCCTGCCACCGGGGTATTTACATGAAAGCATGATTAGGAACGGTTAGCATGTATGCACTTGGACTGTCTGTGCACTTGGCTACACAATTTAAAAGTAAACCTTCAGTTTGAGGCTGAACTGAAAAAAAATAAGGCTATTCCTATCATTGTTTTACAATATTACAACACTTTTCATCCATGAAAGCAAACAGCCAAGTATAGGCCGTGGTACACAGAAAGGATCTGAAGGCTCCACAGTTTTCACAGTCCTTTTTTGCCAATCAACTTTATAAACCATTTCCAGCAATAAGCCAACATACGCACTGTGGAAACATAGACTTTTAAGTTTCTCAAAGGTTATCAGAAATATGTAGCTACCCTGAGCTCAAACCTTACCTTGGCACTAAGGGTAAAGGGAACAGGCCAGCGAGACTCTTCCCTTGATTCCGCTGCTGTGAAACCTGCTAGACTATTTTATTCTCCACTAATCTCTGTTAACTGTGCTTCCTTCTTGTCTGCCCTGCACCTGGAACATGCCTGTATAGAAGGGAACTCAAGAGGCCGTTGACCTCATTGGTCTTATGATCAGTTATGCCTAAAATATTCCTGACTGATGTTTCTCTAACCTTACAGTATCCGTATACCATCCTCCACAGCAATTTATTCCTATTAATTGTCTATTCTGATATTTTTCCTATACATAAACTGAATCTTTTTTACTGTAATTAAAGCTCATTTTTTCTTGTCCTGTAGAAAATAAATTATTTCTTCTTTTCAATGGCCTTTCATTTATTTTGTGTCTATTATCATCTTTCTTCTCAGTTTTCTGTTGTTTAAGGTAAGAAGTTCCAGTTTGTTCCATTTTTCCATCGCAGGTCACAGTTTCAACCCTCTCACCACTCCTGCTGGTTCTTCTCCGGACACTCTCCCACTGAGGCACATTGTTCTTGCAGTGTAGTGCCTGGAACTGGATAAACAGAGAGACCTTAGCTGCAGCAGTTGACAATATTCAAGTTTTTATCTCACTTATCCCACTCAGCCTCCTTCTAGAAACCTGGTCCTTGCTTTTCTGTTCTCTGTCCCATGCTTGTGCAGTTGAACATTCCTGCCTAAGTGCAGTATCTTGAATTTATCCCCATTAAAAAGCTATTTTCAGACCCTTTTAGAAATATGTGAAGAGCTTTTGGAATTCTAATCCCATACCCCAGTGTATTTTCAGTCCCCTCCCACTTTGTCATTTCCGCATGGAATGTGCCCATTTTCCATTCCAGCAGTTAAATTATTACTGAAAAGATTGAAAAAGACTTAACGAAGGAGAGTGTCACTTGGTATTGCAGCCATGCTAATAAAGGATGGCAGCACGAAACAGCACAATGCAATTTTGACAGCACAGTGCTATTCTGGTAGTACCCAACACAGAGATAGACCAAGTTTGTCATCTCCAAACTTTTTAAGGTCTTCCAGTGAAGCCCCATGCACCTCTCTGCACTTGTCCTCTCTCTGATGCTGCATGTAGTACTTAAAACTACTCCATTCTTTTTGGCTTGGTTAGTTTTCGGCCTGATCGGACCCCTGATCTGGCTGACCGCGTATCTAAACAGTCAGTCATGTTGGCATAAGACATGTGTTGGACACAGGAGGGGGAGTCCCTAAAAAGTAGTTTCATGCCTGGCTTTCATGTAGCCAAAATTATGTTTTGGCCTAGAAAAGATTCTCCTTTTTTGTGCCTTCCCTACCTCAGCACGTGGCTGTGTGATAGACGGAAAGGACGCAGCAAGTACCAGCAGGATCTTCTGGGGCTGCTCCACCAGTGCCTGCTGCATTGCTAAGGGCCTTCCATCGTGACTCCATACCTGCTTTCCACCCCCAGCTCTGTGCCCTCTCACCCCAGCTGCCTTGGCAAGGCTTTCCAGAGCCTTGGGAGTGGTATCTTTCCCTTGTTTTTCTCATGCTGTTGTTCTCATGCTGTTATTCTCATGACCTTGCACCTGCAAACCCCCGATAGCGTTCTCGGCAGGTTCTCATGGAAAGCGATTTCCACCAGCATGAGAATCCCCTTCTTCCCCCGCTTTCCCACCCTTTGGTTGTAGCTTTTCGTTTACATTGCGGGGGGCACAAAGCTTAACCACCATCCAGCGTGCAGCACCTGCAACATAAGCGATTACAACCAGGAGAGCTTGGGAGGCTCCCAATAAACATTGTATTGTTGTGGGAAAAGTGCTACGGCGGGGCCCTGGAGAGGAGGCCAGGAGAAGATGCTTTCTGGGGACCCTCTCCTCATTTTTTTCTCAGCTGTCCACTTAGAAGTATTCTCTCTTTCCCTTCTCTTTCTCAATCTCTCTCTTTAGTTTATTTTCACTATAGATTTGACACAGGCCCTCAGCTATGAACTCCACTAATAAATCTTTGTGCATGTGAACTTCTCCCCACACCCTACATGCAACAAGGGAAAGGCATCAGAGGCAGGAATCCACCTGACAGCCCCCTTGCTTTAGCAACAACCCAGTCTTTTTAAGAGTAGCTTTGCAGCATTGTACAGGTAAGAGTGCAGTTCCATGCAGTTTAAATTAACGGGTTTAGTGGATGGCTTTGCCATCATGTGTAACGGAGGGGAGGGAACACATGGCTGAGGCAGGAGGGAGAGTGACAGTGGAATGGCAGCTGCATTGGATTGGGATAGAGTGAAACCATACTCTTAAGTGGGAAGAGAAGCCATTAATACCCAAGACTTTCCTCTTTGTAGAGTTAACAGGTTTACATGAACTGGTGTGACCAGAGGAATGGCCAGCAGGTCAAGGGAGGTGATTCTGCCCCTCTACTCTGCCCTGGTGAGACGCCACCTGGAGTACTGTGTCCAGTTCTGGAGCCTCCAACATAAGAAGGACATGGACCAGTTGGAGAGGGTCCAGAGGAGGGCCACAAAGATGATAAGAGGGCTGAAGCACCTTTCCTATGAGGACAGGCTGAGAGAGTTGGGGCTGTTCAGCCTGGAGAAGAGAAGGCTCCGGGGAGACCTTATAGCGGTCATCCAGTACCTCAAGGGGGCCTACAGGAAAGATAGGGAAGAACTCTTCAGTAGGGCCTGTTGTGACAGGACTAGGGGTAATGGTTTTAACACAGAAGGAGGTAGATTCAGATTAGATACTAGGAAAAAATTCTTTACACTGAGAGTGGTGGAACAGTGGCACAGGTTGCCCAGAGAGGTGGTGGATGCCCCATCCCTGGAAACATTCAAGGCCAGGTTGGATGAGGCTCTGAGCAATCTGATCTGGCTGGAGATGTCCCTGCTCCTTGCAGGGGGGTTGGACTGGATGGCCTTTAAAGGTCCCTTCCAACCCTAATGATTCTATGGTGCAGGAGTAGAAATCTGCCAGTCACCACAGAGACAGGTACAACCTGGGGAGCAGGGTTCTCAGGAGAAGAAAGAGCCAGGGCAAAGCCACGAGGTGACAGGACACAGGAGCTGCTCCAGCAGCTGCTGATGCGGACGGTTGCCCCCTTAGCACTGCTGGCAAATCTGTGCCTGCACCCTGTTACGAGGTTTCACAGTTACTTTGGAGTTTTTCCAGTACAACTACTGAAAAATTAAACTGAAATGTGAGCTGAGAGAATGACCCATTTATTTAAATATAGATTAACCTTCGGTGTCAGACCATTTTTCCCAGCAAACAATTCCCGCAGCATGCAGCTAAAGAAAGCCTGAATTAGAAAGACTAAGTATGTCTCTAAGGCATTTCTAAATCATCAGATTTTGTTGCAGCTAATCATTGCACTGATACTTTAGCACTGTGTGTAGCTTCTGAAGATGATGCCAACACAGTCATCACGGCTGTGTGTGTTTCAGTGGAAAATATTTTGAGCTAAGCATTGTGCATGGCTATTTCAATAGAAAAATATTTAAGGGAAAGTGTATTGGTCAGTTAAATAGAAAAACTAAGGTGGGGCATGGGAAAAAAAGGCAGAAGTTACATACAAATAGAAAAAGGCAAAAGCCACATTTTGCAAAATTTTATTCAACTATCCATATATTTTTTGCACATAAACACAGAACAGGCAATGCGGAGCAAGGCTCGGGTCCGTACTGACTTCCCCACGGACCGGCTGTGTAACAGGGTGGTTGATCCAAGAGGATTCCCTGGCGTAAAGGACAGAGTCAGGCCAAGGTCAGCCTGCCCAAGAGGTGCCAAGATGTAATGGAAGCACGGGGCTCCCTGGATGGTCCTGACCTGTTGCACCTTTCCCAGGTTGAATGCAAATCTTGATGGGGACCATCCCTGTAGTGTTTTTTGTGAAGATGTGGAGAAAATTCTATGAAAGTCCCTGCACATACTTCTCTTCACTATACAGAGAGGGCAAGTGAAACACAGTTTGTCTCAACATTAGTTTCTTATATTGATCTTTCAGATTTGTTGATGCTATGGTGATAGATTTAGTGCTTTACTATTCATACTTCTAGGAATAAGTTCGGGGATGGCCAAAAGGATGGACATCACCCTCAGCATTTAGGACATGTTTAATTGCTGCTGACACAGGCGTATCTGCCACACCAGCAGCTGAATTCCTGTTGATGCTGGCGGCTGCATTGTTATTGGACTTTGTCACAGAGCCAGTGCGGGGCTGCAGAGCCCCCACACTTCTTCCATAAACTGAGGTCTAAAGTCACGTTGTAAATGTGCTTCATACACTGCACATGTACCTCTGTGGCTCAGTGAAAGCTCCTTCACACACAGAACAAGCTATTCTGGAAGAAAGGTCCCTTTAAACTAGACTAAAGGCTCTGTTCACATGAGCTACGGCTCCATGAGGATTTCTTTGGTGACGATACTGGCTGAAGTAATTCTGGCTTTTTTCCTCCCGCCTCCCTCTCCTCCCACCAATTGTTCATGTGCTACTCCCTGCACTGCGCCAGCAGAACTGTTTGTGTAGCTACATCGTGAACAAACAAGGGAACTGATCTAATACAACCAGGCAAAATGGAGAAATGTTGTTTGTTTTCTTCTGCCAGATCATTTGACCTGCGTGATTCATTACACAGCTTTATAAATCACTCCCTGGCAGAGAACAGGAGGGCAGGTGAAAGCAGAAGAAATTAGTTGGATGGGCAGGAATGGGACTGCCTGAGCAGGGCTGTTGCAGACCATGAAGCCACAGACTGAGTTTAGGCTTCACTGATGCTGACTGCACGTTGTTGCCACTCTGTTGGCACAGCAGCAGAGTTGTTACGGTTAGCATAGACAGTCCTACACCTTAGGTCAAACGCTTTCACCCCTGAAGACAAACAATGAACTGAAGTGACACACAGGGAGATTTCAGGAGATTGCTGAGCTGTAGCTCACCACTCCCATTTGGATGGGATCTTGTTTCTCCTGGCTGCCTTGCACCGGTTCTGATGGTCATCAGAGAGTTTGCAGAAGTCTGGTCTTGTTCATCAGCTAAAGAGAAAATATCAAGTTACTTTGTGCTTGAGTAGTTTTCTTCTGGGTTAGTGAGCTGAACTGGCTCATCAATAGCCTTTGGAAAAGTAGAGCCCATAGAAGAGAAGTGGTGGAAAACCAGAACTAGGAACATGGAGAAGGTGTGGAAAGGGCGGTAGGTGAGATATCCTTCCTTCAGTAGTGTTGAGTTCTTAGATCAACTCAGCTGTCTCATCTTCTGATCCAGACATACCTTCCATTTTTGTGGAGGCTGTTAGCTCTAGCAGATGGATAAAATATGTGATTTTTATCCAATCATCCTGAACTTCTGCAGCAAGACTGAAATGTGTGAGCTGTTCCTTGCTTTCAGAGCAGGAGTCAGCTAAAGGTTTGACCCATTAATCTTTCAAAAGTGAGAGGGGAAAAGAGACCGTAGCCTTTTGTGGCTGTTGCCCCGTTACGCAAAAGGGATGCTACAGGTTTAAACTGCATTAGCTGTCAGACTTAGAAACTCAACTGGTGTTCTGAAAATCCAGCTGTGGTTTTCAGATTCTTAAGAAAAGTAACAGTAAAACAGCCTTTGTAATTGGAGATTAACTGACAGGGCTCTTAACAATACATGGAGCAGAACGGAATCAACCTCAGTTGCCATGGCTATGCTTTCCAATCGAGATAAAGGACTACAAAAAATCACTTTTTTTTTTACTTAATTCAGCAATTCTGACCTACAGTCACATAGAAAACAGTTAATATAATTAAGAAGGAACACTTTTATACAGCAAATGCCGGTATCAGGTAATTTAGGTGCGGGGCTATCTCTGTACGTAGGTAGAATAATCGTTACCTAAGGCAGCACAGTGTCAGGGGCAGCACAAAGGCCAGGGGTCCGCTGCAAATGCCAGAGCTCTAAAAAGTCAGACTCAGAGCTGCTCCACTGAGTAACGGGAGAGGTTTGAGGGCAACAGGTGGGTGCTGCCTGGGGAGAATATCTCTCCAGCCTTTTCCATGCTCCCTGTGGCTTCATTTTCCTCCCAAGATTTGTTTTCCAGGGCTCTCCTCCTTGATCTATCTGCCCACTAGTGCTCTATATCAAGTATCCTCTTTTCCCAATACAGCAGAGCCCCTTCATCTTTAGGATGGCAAAATTCAGTGTTACTTACACGGTTGAGAAACCCTGAGCTAACTCTAAGTCTCTTTAAACCACCAATATTTCTTACATTCTTTCTTAAGTATCTTCTGCTGCCTACTCTTGGAGAAAGAAGTACTGGGCTACTTGGACCAGGTGATTCCCAAAATCACCAGCAGAAGAATGTAAGACAGTTGAGGTACTTCCGTTTTATGTAGACTATCTGAAGCATATGAAGGAAGAGAGATGCTAGGGGAGATGTCTTGCTGGACATGTTACAAACAAGAAAGAACTAGTCAAAGATGTGAAGGCGCAGTCTTGACTGCAGCAAACACAAGACTGTAGAGTCAAAAATCTTGAGAGAAATGAGCAAGGCAAATAGTAGAATCACAACTCTAGGCTTCAGGAAAGCAGATTTTGGCTTACTCAGGGATATTCTTGGCAAGATCCAATGGGAGACTGCCCTAGAGGGCGTGGGGCTCAAGGCAGCTGGTTGATCTTCAAGGAGAATCTCCTCTAAGAAAAAGAGCAGTCTGTTTCGATGTGCAGAAAATCAAGCAAGTGTGGTGGAGGTCAGCATGGGTGTACAAGGGACTCCCAGCTGAGCTCCAACACGAAAGGGAAGTGTACAGAAAGTGGAAGCACAGATGGGATGCCCAGGAGCAATACAGACACATTGCCTGAGCAGGCAGGGCTGATGTCAGGAAAGCTCAGCTGGAGCTGAAATCAGACAGGGAGGTGGAGGTTAACAGGAAAGGCTTCTGTAGGTACACTGGCAGCAAAAGGAAGACTGAGGAAAATACGGGTCCGCTGCTCTGTGGTGCAGGGGACATAGTGACAGAGGACTTGGAAAAGGCTGAGGTACTCATTGATTTTTTTTGCCGTGGTTTTCACTGATACGATCTGCCCTTAGGCTTCCCAGTTCCCCAAGCCCAGTAGCAGTCTGTGGGAGTGAAGCAGTACCCAGCACGGAATTTAGGGAGCACTGAAGCCAACTGGACTTACACAAGTGCACAAGACCAGATGGGATGCAACGAAGGCTGCTGGAGGAGCTGGCCAATGCCATTGAGAGGCGACTCTCTATCATCTTTGAAAGGTTATGGTGAGCTGGGGAGGTTCTGGATGACTGGCCATGGGCAAAAGTCACACTTGTCTTCAAGGAAGGCAAGAAGAAAGATCCAGGGAATGACAGACCAGTCTGCCTAACCTTAGTCCTTGGGAAGGTGATGGAGTAAATCTTCCTGGAAGCCACATCCAAGCACATGAAGGACAAGAAGGTGATTGCGAACACCCAGCATGTATTTATCAGGGCAAACTGATTGCTTTCTACAATGAGATGATTGGCTGTGTGGAAAAAAGGGGAGCTGTGGACATTGTAAACTTTTTGCAAAGCTTTTGACATGTTTTTGTATAGAATCCTTACAGTCAAATTGGTGAAATATGGCTGGACAAGTGGACTACAAGGTGGGTAGGAAGTTGGCTTGGCCATTGGCTCAAAGAGTGGTCAGTGGTACAAAGTCCAACTGGCTGCAGGTTACTGGTGGCATCCCTCAGGGATAGATATTGGGGCCAGCACTGTTTAATGTCTTTTATTGATGATGTGGATGATGTCATGGGGGTAATCAGAGCAAATTTGCAGACAATGCTAAACTGAGGGATAATGATTGATACACTGGAGGTCATGGCAGAGTGTCCTGGATGGGTTGGAGGAATGGAGTCACAGGAACTTCATGCAGTTCAACAAAGGCAAATGTAATGTCCTGCACCAGAGGAGAAATAGCTTTGTGCAACAGTAAAGGTTAGAGGTCAGCAAAGGAGCTTAGCAGAAAAAGACTCGGAGGTCCTGGTGTACAGCAGGTAGAACATCAGTCTGTGGAGTGCCTTTGTGGCAAAGAAGGTTAACCACACACTGGGCTGTTATCAGCAAGAGTGTAGACGGCTTTAACCGGCCCTACCTGGAGCTGGGGTTAGAGATGATGAGCATTGGAGGTCCCTTCCAATCTACATGATCCGATGATTCTGTGAAGAAGAGTGCCTTGAAAGAATGAATGAAAGGAGTGAGACTGATTTACTTTCAACCCACATGCATAGAAAGTATTTCAATGTCCCTGAATGATCCAGAAATATTCTGGTATGTAAAAAACCCTAAAAACCAGCTCATTTCTTAAGACTCCATGTCTTCAAGGCATTCCAAAAATTCTTTTTGACATTTACTATTGCAATCCTATGAGAACTCACATTTGGCAAAATCCTCCCCTATATATCAAATCTAGCCCTCCCAGGTACCCACCGTGTGCTTTTAAAATGCCGTTAAATCATCGTTAATGAAACTGACTGCAGACTTTTAAAAAACATTTTATTGTTCTCCCATTTCCCTCTGTACGCTGTTTCAGGTGCCCTATTACTTCTTAGTTAACCTATGCATGGTATTTATATAGCAGTATCATACAAATTAAACAAATAATGAATTTTTTATATATATATATTAATATGTAAGAAATGCTTCTTCCATGACACAGTTGAGAAACTGAGGTACAGAAAAGCACAGAGACTTTCCAAAGAGAATCTTGGCAGAGCACAAATTGAAGCAAATTTTCTGAACTTTCAAGCTTGGATTTAACCAGACAACTAATTCTTTAAACAGAAGCTTGATGAAGTGTGCTATGACTTTTGGAAACTCAACTCTCCTGGTGTACTGGCCTTTCATGTCTTCTGAGAAAGCAAAAAAAAGGCAAGTGGTTTAGACTGTCTAGAGGGGCCAGCAAGATTGTCACCTGGTGAAGGAAGTCCTCTAGCATCCAGAAGATAGGAAAAGGCAGAGACCAGTTTGGGCCCAGTAAGTTGGTGATGGAGTCTGAACTGGTTGATTCTGGGTGTGGGTGGGGAACCTTCCTGCCTGCAGGCCAAGAAGCAGAGGCTAGCTGAGGCTTTCACTTTCCTTATGTTTTGGATGAGCCAGTGAATGGTGGTGGAGCTGAACGCATAGCTGGCCATTTGGAGGACACCAGCTGACAGCTGCAAAATCATAGAATCATAGAATGGTTAGAGTTGGAAGGGACCTTCAAAGGTCATCTAGTCCAACCCCCCTGCAAGGAGCAGGGACATCTCCAGCCAGATCAGGTTGCTCAGAGCCTCATGAAGGGGAGCTGTGTTCTCTCCAGTAGCTCAAGGGCACCCACTGGGAGATGTTAAAAACCCTCATCGCTGAAAACTTTGTGCCTGCTCTTCCTTCAACAGATGTGCAGCACAGTCGTGATTTAGTCTTGATTGAGATGCCAGTCTAAAAACTTCCCGTCATATTTTAAAAACAAGCCTGTATATGTTCCCACAAGCACTTTTATCAGAACCATGATCTTAAAGCACAGACCCGGGCAGAGCTTTTATTAATTGTAAACTACAGCCTTTTCTATGTGTTATGTGATGCTTGATTGCAGCCTACAGTTCTGCAGAAGAAAGAGATTGTTTATTGCTTAAAACACTATAGTACATGCCCCATTTTAAGCGTATCTCTTTCTCTTTATCTCCAAAGGTTATGTGAGATTGAATTTTACATACAGGGCATGGCTCACCTGTCACTGCCCTCAAAGCAATCACTTTTTGAGACTGGAATGTCTCCCTCTGGGAGGAAAAACTTGTTTCTGCCGCTGCAAGAAAGGCAGACAAGACGCTGTGCCTGTGGGCAGATTACTTTTCCCCTTTGGTAGAAGTTCTTTCACTGTTCATGATTATGATGACTCTGGGACCAGTGGTTTCTGAAATAAATAAATAAAAAACTGGTGACTGCAGTTATTTCATTTATAACTGTAGTAGGGACTTGCCAGTGAGTACAGTAGAAGGCAGCAGAGCAGAGCCTATTTCCTTCTCCAGCAACACCATTTTCAGACTAAAAGACTTTTGTAGAGCAAGAGGAGAACAAAAAAAAAAAAACATTTTAGGCACTTGAAACATTTTTTTTTACACTGAGGGTGGTGAAGCACTGGCCCAGGTTGCCCAGAGAGGTGGTGGATGCCCCATCCCTGGAAACATCCAAGGCCAGGTTGGACGGGGCTCTGAGCAACCTGATGTGGTTGGAGATGTCCCTGCTCCTTGCAGGGGGGTGAAGTAGATGACCTTTAAAGGTCCCTTCCAGCCCAAACCATTCTGTGATTTATATCGTGGCCATGCCAAGCAGGGACAGATGAGAACGTGTGTGAGGCAGTCTGTCACCAGGAGTTAATGGTCCCATCTTCACGCAGTTCTCGGGTGCCGTTTCGTAGAATCACAGCACAGTTTGGGTTGGAAGGGACCTTTAAAGGCCATCTAGGACAGACCTTGTTGTTGAGAGCCCCGTCCAACCAGGCCTTGAACTTTTCCAGGGATGTGGCATCCACCACCTCTCTGGGCAACCTGTGCCAGCGCTCCACCACCCTCAGTGTAAAACCTTCCTTACAGCTAGTTTGAATCTACCCCCTTTTAGCTGAACAGCATTACCCCTTGTCCTACAAAGTGCCCCTACGCGCTGTTTAATGTAACGCGCACCCGCGCCGGGCCCAGCGCGCTCCCCAGGCCAGCGCATCCCCGAGGCGCCGCGCGCCGCTGGGCGCGGGAAGAGCCCTTTTTCAGCAGTGTGGCAGCTCGCCGCTCGCCGGCCGAGGAAAGGGGCGCAGGGCTGCTTTACGGCAGGCGTTTCGACTTCCCCGTCCGCGCTTTGCGGCTGCGTGGCGGGGTGGGGGGCGGGGAAGATGTCTGAGCGGGGAGAAGCCCCGGCGGCGGCATCGGCGGGAGTGGGGGGTGAGATGCCGGCGAAGAAGCAGAAGCTGAGCAGTGACGAGAAC
>JAAGAY010143337.1:45706-71430 GCA_011801015.1 Ardeotis arabs
GGTGGGGAGGAGGCGCCGCTCCCCGCCCGCCGGACCCCGCTTTGAGGGGACCCCAGGAGCCGACCCCCTCCTCGGGTGTCCCGCGGGCCGGGGTCCCCGGCCGATTCCCCGGGGGTGGGGGATGAGGAGCGGGAGGAGGGTGTCAGCCCACCCCGCCTCGGCTCGGTGGGCGCCTTTCGGGGCAGACGGGCCCTTGGAGAGGGGCCCCGGCGGGCGAGACCGGCGTGGGTCTGCGGGAGGGACGCTCACTTTTTCCTCCACGTGGGTGAGGGAGAATTTGAGGCCCAAACTCTTAAGCGGGCTCTGTCTCGAAGTCTGTTTCAAAATGTCAGGCTTTCTTTTTTTTTTTTCTTTGCTGCAAAACTGCAAAATTTTCCATCTTTCTTGGCAGTTTTGTGTCATGTGTTGTCACTGTCAGGTTGCAGAGTAACAAGCAGGATGAATTTATGTATGCAACCCATTGGTGAGTGAGAAATAGGAGATAGTGCTGATAAGCCTCTGTCAGCAGAAGAAAGTGGCAGGGGGTGAGAACTGTAACCTCCAAGTTAGGCTAAAATCTGGTGCTCCAGACAAAGGTAATGTGATTGATATAGAACAGCTTGATACTTGAAAGATAAACTTAGGCATCCAGCAGTCGTTTTATGTAGTTACTGGAGGGGGGGGATGTTGTTTGGGTGTTAGCTTTATGCAGTGTGGTTCTTTTTCTGGTTAGAGCACTTACCCAGAAAGTGCAGGATCTGGACCACATCCCTCACGACCTGTGGAAGTGTTGCTTGTGAAGCAACAGGCAGGTTTGAGGTGCTTCATAGCACTGCTGTGGATTTACTTATTTATTTTTTTTTTTAACTGCTCAGCAGCACTTGTGAATCCAAGTGCAATCTGGTGACAAAGGCATTCAGGTTTGCTTTGGTGTCTATCGGTGACCGTGGGGTGCGGGCTGTCTGGTTATTGAAAATCTGTCTCAGTGGTGAAAGGACTCGGTTTCCACGAGTTTGTTACTGGGCTCCACTTCTCCTGAAAGGCGGGGTTTCTGTTTCAGACTTGGCGTAGTAGTGTTGATCTGGAGAAAGGATGTATTTCGTTCCACAGGTGTCCTGGGAGCAAGTTTGTTGGTTCTGTTGTAGTTGCAGGTGCCTGGTGTGTGCGCATCATACCTGGTACCTGGTGTTCTTACATTGACAATATCTGACAAGCCCAGAGAAAACTTCAGTCTTGTGAAGTGTTATGACTCTGGTGAGCACTTGGGAGATGAGAATTTGGCAAGCTCTGAAGTTTCTAAGGGTAAAGGAGAAGAAACTGGAAAATGTAAAAATTGTTAAACTTGATTATGCATATTTGGAGAGGGTTGGCTCTTTTAGGGGTGCAACGTGAAGGGAATCACTCACTTGGGCAGTTCACTTACAAGCTTGTGTGTTGTCTGTCCTCCTTTTCCTCCTTTTGATGTCCTGATTTTCAGAGTTGTTGGGCAACCAAAGACTAGTGCACCTCTACTGGCTTCTGGTGATACAGATATGAAACTGGGACAAAGAATAAATGTTTGGTGGGAATTGGTGTATTAATGTTTATAGTTGACCTTATTCTGCATTCCTAGTGGAGTTCCTGGTGCAGCTTCATGTTACACTTAATCTCTTCCAGTGACAGGCTGTTACCTGCCTCTGTCTCTCTTAGTTCAGATCTAGAATCAGATCTTGGGATGCGTTGTTTCCCCCCCCCCACTACTCTGATAGGAAGTGAACAGACTACCTCGTCAGGAAAAAAGAAAAAAAGAAAAAGTTGATGTTTAACAAGCTGAACTTACTCATGTGGAAGCAGAGGGTTGCCAGTTATGATGCAGATGGACTTGAAGTGCACTGGGACGGGCGATGCAGAAAATTAGAAATGTCCTTTTGAGCAGTGTCCTGCAGTCAGACTGCGTATGGAATTGTAGTTTCTGTTAATTGTCCAAAGCTGATCTAAAGCTGCTCAGTGACTGGGTGGGTTGTTTCGTGCACCCCTTCTTTCAGTTCTCCCCTTTCTTACTTTGGTTCTGGCTGCTGACAGTTGGAGGCCCAGTTGGATGGATTAGCTAGCTGATCAGACAGCAAGCTAATTTTTTTTTTTTTTTTTTCAACTTAGCTTTTAGTTGAAGCAAATATCTGAAGGGAAGAGCAGGAGCAGGAGGTGGGACTTCCTCTTCTGGTGGCAGTGCTGACTTATTGCAGAACTGTGCTGTGCCTGATGCTGCTGAGGGTGTCCAGAAATCTCTCAGAACGGTTAGATTCTTGGTATGGCTAAGCGTAATGTTTTTACACAAATGTAAATGTTTTTACACAAATGATTGCTTCCTTCAGTACTTCAGAAGGACTCATTTCATCCACGTCAAAGATGTTTTCTAGGGAACGCAAACACTTCATCTTTAGACATTTTCTTGAGAGCAGCTACCAGTATTCTGAAGAAACTTCACTAGATCACAGTTCACATCTGTCCCTCTTGGATTAATCCTCGTGTGGCTCATGTTCCGTTTCTAGGGAGGAATGCTATTATGATAGTAATAGATTTAAATACGTGAATCTAAATAACACCAGGTCCTAGGAGATCTTCTGTCCTCATGGAGGAGAAGAAAAAGTGAAAAATGCCAAGTGCTGCAAAATCAGTTGAATTTATACGACAGTTAATCGTATCTTTGTTACATTCTATATAATTTGAATGTTTTCAGGATGATGCCGTTAGTATTGAAAGCGGTACTAACACCGAGCGCCCTGATACGCCAACAAACACTCCAAATGCACCGGGAAGAAAAAGCTGGGGGAAAGGAAAATGGAAGTCAAAGAAGTGCAAATATTCCTTCAAATGTGTAAATAGCCTCAAGGTAGGTATGGGTAAGCTTTAACTTGGGGAAAGCCGGGTACCACTTGCTGGCAGTAATGTCATTGTTGACTGTGAGACAGTGTCAAGATAGATGTTTTAAATATCTGTATACAATTATGTTCTGTGCTCATTTGAAGAAAGTACCTCTCTTATAGCTAAGTTTGCAAAGTTATGTGTGATGTGTTTTGTTGAAGCTGTGCTTGCTCGAGATAAAGATAAGAAACTGGATAAACAAAATCAAATAAAACAAAACCTGTGACAGCTTGATGCAAATCTGTACAGAACCTGTACAGATTTTTCTACCCATTGAAATGTATTTACAAAAAAACCCAAAACCACAGCAACCCAACAAACTTGATGTAGCTTCTTCCTCATACTTACCGGATCAGGTACTTTCTGTCCTCAGGCAATTGTCATAAAAGCTGTACAGTGCAATTTGGTTAATTTATCTTGAGTGCTGTGATTATGTGTTTGCACGTGATCTAGGTCATATTTATCTTCCCGCGTGATACCTGATGGTATTAAAGAATGGGAATTCATAGTCTTTACTCCCTGTTCTTGTGTTTTAGGGTACTATTGTTTTCTTCTGCACTGGTGACAGACTATGGTGGACTGAATGAATTTTCTCTTTGATTTTTTTACACTGTGAGGATGTTTTGTCATTCCCCAGCCTCATGTGGGATATTTATCTGGCAAAAGTTGTAAATATACCGTTTGATTAGATTTTTATAAGATTTCCAAATAAAGAAAAGATTACATCTGGAACAAGACAAGAGTTTCATTAAACTAGCTAACAAGAGAATGTGTTCAGCTCCATAGCGAATATTTTCTGCAGACTTTCTTTAAGAGGTTTTTGTCATTCCCCCGTGCTTAACTGTTGCGCTGTGCTGATGTAACTGTTTCTGAATTTTGGCTTCAGACTGCTTCACTGAAATCTGTGGTAGCTGAGCGTGAGGGAATGAGAGCTTTAGAGCGTGGAAACCTCCTAAATGAGCTTTGCCACTGGGGAAATCGTGATGTGAAGTTATACTGACAAAAGTGTCTGGGAAACAAGTTGATCTTAATGTGTTTTTTTGAAGTGTAAAAATTATCTCCAGTCCTTTCAGGGTGTAGGAGGAAGGGAAGCTCTTTCATTTTCACGGAAGTAGGCAGCTGTTCCTGTGATTTGCATGAATCGCCCCACAGGTAGTGCTTTTTGTGGCTTCAAGTCATGCTTCAAATGTAAGCGCCGGCCTTTAGCACCCAAATGTTTAACAAGTTCTGAGTTTTGCTACACATATTTGTTTTCTATCTGCAGACCAAATATTCCAAAGGGTACCTTTCAGGTGTCTTCTGGGAAAACAGAACAATCCCTTACCCCGGCTTCAACCCAGGCCCTGCTATAGGGTGAGCCTATGAAGCTAAGCAATCCCTGACTTTTGTGGATTTGGATCAGGGCCTGGGAACAGATTCCTGTGCAAGTGGAATCAAGCTGTGAGGGAGTAAATGTAGCGTTTCAGCAAAGTGGGATATTTTTATTATCTTTTTTTCCCATTTTTCTTTGAACTGAAGTTAATGCTAGTAATAATAAACGTGCATGTTAATACAAAGACTACGTAGCAGCCAAAATTGGTAACTCCTTTTTGCTTCGTGTTTAAGGAAGCCTCTCTTTTCTTCTTCCTGTTACTCCATTCTAATTTTGAAGATACTGTGGCAATAAACTCTAACAATTGAATGTTGTATATGGGTTCAGAAAGACACTTGTGACACTTCGGATATCACATCATATATCCCATAATTTGTGTGTCTTTGAACTGTGCTGTCAGGTGCCTGTACTGAAATTAATGAAAAGACACTATGATTCAAAGACATGGAAATTAATTTTAATATTTTTTAGGGATGTATGAATTATGTGTTTTTCCACTTTCCTACTTTTGTTTTCCCCTTTTATTTTGCTTTTTACTTTTTTTCCTTAAGGAAACCAAGAAATATGGCCATTACTGTCTGCTTTGAATGATAAATGGTTATGATTCAGCCTGAAAAACTCAGTGTTTGCTAAATGTGCGTTTTAAACACTACTGTGGAAGTTATTTTGGGTGAAATTTAAGCATCAGGAAAACAAAAATATAACTTGGAAAATGACAGGAAATAAAAAACTGCCTTTTTTTTTTTTTGCCATACTAAGTTACTGTAAGGTGTACTGAAAAGTCTTTGCTCTCTGTGGGCTGAATGGAAATGTAGTTTATAAATGAGCACATGCAGCTAACAGATGCACATCCTCACATATATCTGTATATGTTTTGCTTGTAGATCTTCCGGCAAAGAACTGTGTGTATTCTGCTTTGATGTGTTCCCTTTAAAACAATGCTGTTATTTCTCCTGCCTTTTGCTGTCGCTTAGGGTGTGGCTCAGTGGCTGTTAGCAGGCCAGCGTTGTCTCTCAGCTTCTACTCGCTGTCCCCTGAGCTGGGAATCAGTAACCATCCACATGCAAGGTTCTAGCTTGACGTGTGAAGGAGAGGTAACTGAAACCACTGCCAATAATGGCTTGCTTCCACTTCAGGGAACTGGAAATGCGTGTGTGGTCAGCTGGTTCCTCGTTGGCAGTGTGGGTGACAGTGTATTAAAATGTACTTGCAGGTGGTTATTTTTTGTGTTGACATAGTATTTACTTTGCTCCCTTCAGTCTAAAACCAGGTCTAGTCTTATTGTCTGACTGAACCTGAGTTGGCGTTTAGCGAGTAAGAGCAGAACTGGCCATTGATTATTTATTTATTTGCTTTTGTTACAATTGTAGATCTGTTTTCTCCTTTGCCTTCTGTCTCTGGTGCATGAAGAACCCAAGTCCTTCGAGTTTCGTGCCCTTTATTCGTACCAGGCATTTCACAATGCTACTTTTGGACCAGCATCTGGGTCAAACTCTTCTGTCTGTACAAACCAGTGGTCAGATTTGCATGACATACTTAGCATCTCAGGATAGCCTTAACGTGCAGCACTTACAAGTGTAATGTTTTTAAAAACCTGCTTTATTGTTTAGCACTTGGGACAAAAATTAGAGCAGACAAGTATTATTAAAATAGCTGTGTGCTGTCTCTGACCAGTGAGGATGACGGTAGTTTAAATGAGGTGAGCATAACTTCTTCAGATACCCCAATGAGTTCTTGCAAAAGCCTGTGCCGGTCTCATTCATCCATTAAACACCAGAAAAACTGTGATATGTACAGTTGGGCTCTTGGAGGTTGTAGCACTCAATGTGAGGAATGTAGTCCAGATGATGTAAGTAGTCTGAAGACATTTTCTCGCAGAGTAATTTTTCCAGGGAAATAGGTTTTCTTAGAAAAAGCTGACTAAATACTTTAGGTATGTACTGGGATATAGAAATAAAGCAACAGCATAGCCCTCTGTTGTATCTC
Source organism: Ardeotis arabs (assembly GCA_011801015.1). Classification (NCBI taxonomy): domain Eukaryota; kingdom Metazoa; phylum Chordata; class Aves; order Otidiformes; family Otididae; genus Ardeotis; species Ardeotis arabs. The sequence continues at coordinate 51,945 of JAAGAY010143337.1, forward strand.
TCTACTTACTGCATATCACCCTAGTCTGGGTCCTACCTAGAAAATCACCAACTTATAACAACTTATGCTGCAAAAATATCCTGTCTTGAGGAGGAAAAACATCTTCCTCTTCACTTTTCTTGTTCACTCTGTTTAGCAGAAACAGTGCAAATGACACAGAACAAGAGTATTCCAGAGAAACAAGCACAAAACCTGCTGATACAAAGCAGTAGGAAGAATCCATGCATTTTACCTGTGTTATCTCCATGCAGTATGTCAAAAGCCCTTGGTATTCACCAGCATGAACTCTTTCACACAGAAATTCAGAGCTGACTATTTACTAGAGGAATTTTTTTTTTTAGGTATTCTGTGTTTGACCTCACAGCCATTCTTTTCAAGGAAGTTTAAATGCACTCAATAAATAAGCCTAGAAAGTAAAATTCATAACTTTATTGGACACTAAAAATTGTGGCCTTATGTATGCAATTTTATGGCATGCAGTTTTCCTCATTTTCCATCTGTAATTAAACTATAATGCTTTACAGATGCTGAATACCTGCTTTTTCCTTCTGTCCTGGCATCACTAACGTTGCTACTTTTCCCTTTGCTAATATCCCATATCCCTCATCCTTTACATAAAGGCACTAGTCTGTTCTTTCATGTTATGATGGGTAATACTTTGAGTTAGACTTTGAACAACGCTTTTAAATCTGTACTCAGGTTTGAAAGCTGTTACCTCTCTTTAAGAATTGCAGGAAGGCCTTCCTCTCTGAAAGATTTTTCTCCCTTCTCTTTCTAGCTCTTCTAGCTATTGCTGTTAATAACGGTTATTAGTAAATAATTCAATTTTAAACTCTTCCAGGCTTCCTTACTGTTCTTTTTCTGAGTAGTGTTGGACTCCCCACCCACACCCCCTCCTCGAATTTGTTCTTTGGTTCTTGGATAGGCGGGAGCTGCCAGGGCCAATATTTCTCCTGTTGTCTCTGAAGCACTGCCATTTGAGAGCTGCTTAACAGCCGTCATGAGACACTTCCTTCCTGCCTGCGCTGTCCCAGACAGTCCCCTGTGGGGAGGCACTTTAATGAACATTATTCTTACTGAAAACATCCTGGCAGGACAGGCCAAAATACTGTTATCAATTATTAACAAGCACCACCATATTCCTCACAATTTGTAAACATATCTGCTTCTTTTTTTTCCTCTATTAAACTGATGTAAGCTGTATAAAAATAATACTTGGCATTTCTCTGGTGACTGTTTGTGCCGGAGATCTGAAAACGCTTTGTAGACATGAACTTTGCAGCAGCATTGTGACATGCTGGAGTGAGTTTGTCATGTCTGTGACAGAATTGCAGGACCTAACTGTGCTGTAATAATTAAGCATGGCCCTTCACCTTTTTTACCAGTATAATTCTTCTCTGCCCTAATAATTATTCTCTGTGAAGTTGTAAATCCTTGTGTGGAAGTAATTATAACAGTACAAAATGCATCTAGATGTGACCTTAGATGCAGAGGAAGATTGTTTAAGATTGCAAAACAAAGTAGTAGAGCTGAAAATATAACTCGGGAGTTCTGCCAGCTTCTGGCTGTAACTGTGAGACAACATCTCTTCTTCCCTTTCACTTTTTAAAAGCTTGAAGGGCAGGGGAGAAAGAGTAGGGGGGAGGACTGTTCCTTTAACCTCCCTTGAGACAGCCAAGTTAAAATGTGGTGTTACAAAACTGTTCTTTTTAACTGTTCACTATCTCTATCTGAAATTATCCTGGATGTGAACCCAGTAGTTTGAGGAGGAAAACGCATCAATTAAACTGTTTACCACCACAGCTGAATTTCACAGAAATAATATGCCTGTGGGTTTTATTTATTTTGTCTCTGATCTTACTTTACATCTACAGGAGGACCATGGTCAGCCTTTGTTTGGAGTCCAGTTTAACTGGCACAGTAAAGAAGGTGATCCTCTCGTTTTTGCCACTGTGGGCAGCAACAGAGTGAGTAATCTGTTTTTAACCGTAAGCCCTTCCGTGTGGTTCTGCATGCATTCTTTTTTCCAACCAGTCTCTTTACCTGTGTTTAGTGTGGACACAGGATATTTCATATAGAAAGCTTTATCTCTGAAGTATGTAGCATCTGTTAATCTGGAGAGAGTTGCATCCTCTGGATTGTTTCGTGAAGCCATGTGCTGGCTATTTGGGAATTAACCTATATAGTGTAAAAAAAAAAAAAAAAAATTCTTCAGTAATAGAAACATGGTTAAGGAAAAGAGGTACATAATTGTATCTTTGTGCTAAAATTACTCTTAGATGTTATTGTTTCCAAGAGGTCATGTGCTCTAAAATGGAATGAGAAGTGTCTGCAATGATGCCAGGCAGCTCAGCAGCTAAATTAATGGCCTGTGTGGAGTGAATTTATAGACTTTTTCTGAATGAGGATCTATGTCATTTCAGTCTTGAAAATAACTCCTGAAATGCATTCTATGCAATGTTGTGAATAAACAAGAAGCCTTTCATTTCCAGGATTGTTCCACCTGGCAGTTAACAAAAGTGCTAAACTAAGGTTAAACAAGGTGCCAGTGGCTCATTAAAAGCGTTGGCTGCAGGAACTAATTCGAAATAGAATTTAATCTTACTAAGACGATTCAAATAATAGATGTTGCTATCTGGGGAGGACTGCTGACAAGTTCTCAAGTGATACTTTACTGAAGCTGCTGTGAGCATTCTTTTATCAAAGCATTTCCACCTGTTGGAAACAAACAGATGACGGATGAGATCTAAACCATAAAGGCACACTACCTCTCTGCGTCAGGAAGTCAATACACACGTGATTTCTTTTTGAAATACCACAAGTAAGCAGCAATTTCTCCCACTTGTTTTTTTTTCCTCCAGGTTACTTTATATGAATGTCATTCCCAAGGAGAAATCCGTCTGTTGCAGTCCTATGTGGATGCTGATGTATCCTTTTAAGTTAAAAAGCCACTTCTTTGCATCCTCTTTACAAAAAATTAAGAGGCTTTGTAGGAAAAAGCATGTGAAGGTTTTGTCTGTGATTTAATACTTTGCTCATGTGGCACATTCCTTACGTTAGGTCCAAGTCTTACCTCTTTCCCACATCCTAGAGTCCCTCCTGTTGAAAAAATATTAAAAACACAGACTCATGGAACATACTGTATTAAAATATTTGAAAACTGATTCTCCATCAGTTTAGTCTTTCCAACACTAATATTTGTGTAATGTTTCACATTTGCTGTATTACAGTGGTCTCAACTTCCCTGTGAATTGAAATTGGATTTAAACCCTGAGAATTATTTGTCATGCTCTGAAGTGGTAATCACTTATGTTGATCATTTTCGATATACAAGTCAATAACTTGTGAGCTCAGTCTTGATCCATCCTGATTTTGTTCCCAGTCTTTGGATGTTTTGGAGAAAGAGGTTGAAAAGTGATGCCAAGAGAGAGAAGGTGTTCCTTGGGTGTTATGGAACAGAAGTGAGAAAACTGGCATCTGTAGAAAAGGTGATGTTGCTTGCATTTGCAGATATGTAATCAAATGTGTATATTGTTGTTACTGGTTCCAGCAGAGAATCTTGGGTACTTGTATAAAATAGCAACAAGTTTACTTAAAGAAATCCACATTATTTAAAAAAAAAAAACCAAACAACTCCTGTTTTTCCTATGTTCCTTAATGTAAGGTGTTATAGGCAGATGAAAATTTCTATACCTGCGCATGGACATATGACAGCAATACAAGCCATCCTCTTCTGGCTGTGGCAGGGTCCAGGGGTATTATTAGGATAATTAATCCTATTACAATGCAGTGCATAAAGGTGAGTGCTCAGAACTTCGAGATACAGCTTGTGTTTCAGTAAGACATGAAACTTGCGTCTTCTAAACACATGTAAACGTGAGGGGAAATAACTTGGTCTCTGAATTCTATCCCAGCACTACGTGGGCCATGGAAATGCAATCAATGAACTGAAATTCCATCCAAGAGATCCAAATCTCCTTTTATCTGTAAGCAAAGGTGAGAAAAAAAAAACCTCTTTTGTTTTTGTATAGATCAGGATACTTTGGATTGGATTTTGGTCTTGAAAATGGCCAAAACCTCCATGATTTTTTTTTTATGAATGGCACTGAACAAGTTTACCTTGAAAGTCTAGAGCAAATCTTGCTCGTGTATGGCTGAATGTCTTGTACATATTAAATCCGTGGCCTACAATAAACATAACCCCACCTGTGATGCAAAGAGATGGTGAACAGTGCTGCTATTAGGAGAGAAGAAACACGGACATTGGGGTTGCTCCTTCCCCTCCAGCAGTCGAGTTAATTTTTTTTCAGTTGTTGACTTATGTTGCCATCTAGTGGGGGTGTCTTCATGTCGCAGACAGCATTCACCACCGTGTCCATGGGGAAAACATCGATTGTCTGTCACTCAGGAGCAGCTCTGACTTAAATTAGACTTTGTGTGAAAAGCGTATTAGTGAAGGGAGAAGCGGGTTTTTGGTATGGTGCCATACGGGCTTGTCCAGAATGTCTAACCAGTCGCAATTTCCTAATCTTGGCTGTTTTGTTAAGTACGGGAATACTTGATCTGCCACAAGAGTAAGCCTTCAGGAATGCTCAGGTTGGAAATCTCCACATAAGGGGACCTTTGGCTTTAGCACAATTAGTATTACTGATGAAAATGCACAAAAATAGGAGTTGGGAACCTCTCTTATTCTTGCAGCGGTCAAGTTTGTGCCTTGGGTCTGTAACATTGAATTTTTTTTAGTTCTGTGTATTTTTTAGATTCTCTTTTTAATAACATTTTGATGTCAGCTGTAGTAATAGAAGTTTTAATTTGCAATCTCTGGACCAGGTACTATCTCTGAGAGGGCATGAGGCAGGAAAATATTGGAGTCTCAGAGCTGCTTGGCTGAGAGATGAGCAGAGAAAGAGGAAAATAATTGGGACTGTGTGGCCTTGCAGTTAGAGTTGCAGTAATTCAGTGCAGTGTACATGTGGAATCCAAAGGGAAATACATTAGAGGTTCCCATTTCCAAATGAGAAATACAGTAGAGGTTCTTCATTAGAAATTGTTACAACTTTCTTTAAACAAGTGGGTTAGGCCAATTTGACTTTGGAGTACATGTTGTTTATAGAAACAGTTTCTCCATCCCTGCAGTCTGTGGTTCGTAAAGAATAATATTTTAAAGATTAAGGATAAAAGAAAATAAAAACTTCTCTGAATGCTGATGTAAGAATGGCTGAAAGGAATCCTAGCATTTTTTGATAGATACAATTACTTTTGAGGTAAGACTGAATAAAGCATACTTGTCCAAGATCAGACTCTTCTTTGCTTTTTGGATGATCTAAAGATCGGAGTATGTTTTTGCTAGAAGCGGGCCCTAGGGGAAGGGGATGGGCAAACTTTCACAATTACAGAAGTACTCTAACAGTAGTTCAGTTGTAATGACAGTTTTAGTTAACGCAGTTCTGTTGTTTCTAACAAGTCAAGAAGATTTAAGTGCCTTTTTGATGTTTACATGAACACCTGTTATTGAAAGTGGTTAAGCTGAAATATATTATTCATATGTACGTATAAAAAGCAGCATGTAATTTTATTTGTTCTTTATAGATCATGCATTGAGGCTGTGGAACATCCAGACAGACACGCTGGTTGCAATATTTGGAGGAGTAGAAGGGCACAGGGATGAGGTGTTAAGTGCAGTAAGTGGAAGACTGTGGGGCAGTGATTTAGATTTACAGAGGGTAGTAAGCCTACGCTGTGCAACTTTTTATCCTCTCGTGCACTGTTTTTGATATTATACCTACTTAAAAAAAAACCCTGAAGTGCATAAACACCGTTTTATGGGGATAGACGAGTTTAAATCTAAGGTAGTTTGATTAATATGGCCACCTCTTAATGTACAGGACAGGTGTTCACTTTCTGTATGTTTCAGTAGGTAGTTTTCTCACAGTGCAGCCTAGAAATAAACTAAGGCTCAGTGGGGCCTGAAAGAGTAAAACATTTTCGTGATGGTCCCACTTTTGAATTTCTTGAGGTGTTATCAAGCCAAAGCAGCAAGAGCAAATAAACTTGAGACATATGGTAGTGAAGGAAAGGTAGCTATTTCAGGTGTTATGCTGCTTTTCAGTGGCTGTGAACAGGCACTGGTACCCAGCAAATATCAACAAGAACAGTTGGCTTTTAATACATTGCTCTTAAGAACTGTTTCCATTCCTGTTGCGTGACCTGAGAAGTGAGGGGTGCATCTATGTGAAACCTGACACTGTATTATTCTCTTGTGGTTGTAAATATTCATCACCCGTGTCCCAGCCCTGGAATTCTGCCAAAGTTGCTCCATAAAATGAAACCCAAGGGATTTACTGAGGGGGGAGCACTAGCAGTAGATACACTGTCTGTCAGTGCTGTTGAATACGCCTGTCTTTTTGAAAGAGTAAATATAATTATTAAGATACTGTGCTGTTTTGCAGTGAGTAGGATTAAGTTGTTAGTATTTTCCTATTTGAAATATGCAGTTTTATTGCATTCTCTATGCAGAAAATGCTGTTTTGATGGAAATGATGGAATAAAATTTGAGTCGTTATAATGCAGCTTAGGCTGGGGGTGCTCAAAATTATTTCATATACATAGGATTATGATCTTCTTGGTGAAAAAATCATGTCCTGTGGGATGGATCACTCTCTAAAACTCTGGAGGATTAATTCCAAGAGAATGATAAATGCCATCAAAGAATCTTACGAGTACAACCCAAATAAAACCAACAGGTACGTAGTCTTCATCTTCTTGGCTGTCTTTGCAAAACATGAATATTCTCAGTAATGGCCCAGGTTAATTCCTACCCAGACTGGGAGTTCTTGGGGATAGTGAGTGATCTAGGGATTGTTCTGGGTCCTGAATCTGTCTAGAATATGTGTCTTATTGATGTTTCCTTCAGTAGAATTTTATTGAATTCAGATTTAAAGTCCTGACACTTTTATTTTAAAATAAATCTTCAGTACTTCTTGTCTGCTTGTCTTGAAAATGTTTGCAATTATTATCTCTGTAATTCTTAATTAAGGCTTGTATTTCACCGTGTTTCAAGATGTTAATGGCTTTTTTCTCTCACCTCAATTTCTAGGAAGGAATCAAATCCATGTAACTAAATATAGCAAATAGTTTTATATTGGATAGTTATTACTAATTATTGTATCTATTATCAGACTTTGGGGTGGGGACAAAACTATTTATGTAGTTATAACCTTAGTTTTTATCGTTCTCATTTGACCTCAGATATGAGTAAGTTGTCAAGTAAACATAGCAATTAGATAAATCCTCCTTTATTAAATTCATCAACTTTTTAATCTTAATCTTAACTTCCAGTTAAACCGTTGAGAGCATTGAAGAGTCTAAAACACACTGAACACGTTCAGCAATGAGACTAGCTGTGAAAATACTCTTGCTTTTTTTTTTTTGGTAATGTTAGCAAATATTAAATGGTGCTTTTTTTTTAAATTATGATTTTTTTTTTTTTTTATAGTGTGCATTTCTGTTTAACAACTTAGGTGTTGCAGAAGCAGCATCAGGAAAAGTGAGCTTTAATTGGTTCTTGAAGTATTTGGCAAGGGAAGCTGCATTCAGCATCTGAAGGAGTGGTTTTGTTTAGCACTGTCTCTGCGCAGCCTTGTACAGTGGGAAAGGTTATTTCATTAGGAATGAGGATGAGAACAGGGACTGTTCCCATTATTAAAAAGAACCCCAAATAAACAACAAAACAACATACAAAATCAACCTTGTTATAAAACTGTTAAAACAATAAAAGAGAGAGGCTTGTCCTTTTAACATCGAGATATCTTAAAACTGGCCATTAAAAATTAGACTTGTGCTTCTGTGTTTCTCTGAACCTCACCTGGCAATTTTCTCCATAGGCCTTTTATTTCCCAGAAAATCCACTTTCCTGACTTTTCTACAAGAGACATACACAGAAACTATGTTGACTGTGTACGATGGTTGGGAGATCTAATTCTTTCAAAGGTAACGTTGCCACTCTTTCAGCTATATTACTCGTATTGGCTTGTTTTGAGGATCTTAAACGGTAGAAATTTTACTAGAATTTGGGTTGAAGGTTAACTTAATATGCTGTGTCAAATAATTTTATGCAGTATATTGTGAATTTTGACAGCTGTTAGGATGTATGGATAAGCAGCTTGTACTTAAAAAGTAAAATTATTACTACAGCTGTACCTCTGCTAAAAGTACAGCGATACGAGCTAACCCATTTGGTGGAGAACACGGAAAGAATATAGAATCAAGGAATGGTTTGGGTTGGAAGGGACCTTTAAAGGTCATCTAGTCCAAGCCTCTGCAAGGAGCAGGGACATCTCCAACCAGATCAGGTTGCTCAGAGCCCCGTCCAACCTGGCCTTGAACATATAGATACTGATGAGGGCTCTTGCTGCTAAAAGGAGAAATGAGGGTTCCCGTAATGGACTAACTTTGATTTGTGTTTGTTGTGTCCACCAGTAACATTTACTTACAGATATTAAACGAGGTGATCTTACTGCCTCTTTGCCAGAAATTGTTGTATGCGTGGTCCTGGGGGTTGAAGGGGTTGTGTGAACAATCCTCAAGTCTGGGTTAATTTAAACTGCTCATGAAAATGTGTTTGAGCACATCTGGTTGGCTTTCTCTGAAGTGGGTGAGGGAGGGCTCCTGTGGTCCTGCTGCCTGGCAAAGCTGTGAGGGCAGCAGGCTCCCAGCGACGGGCAGTGACGTATTGTTGGTGATGTGGCTGTGAGGGGGGTTGGACTAGATGACCTCTGAAGGTCCCTTCCAACTCTAACTATTCTATGATGCTATGATTCTATGATTTTAAGTTTTATGGTTGTTTTTAATGTAGTTGGAGAAGCTGTGAGATGAAATGTTTGGTTATAATTATAGTTAGAATGAATGTGCAGTATAAATTATGAATATAGGTGATATTTTTTTTTTTTCCCCGCTGTTTTCCTCCCAGTCATGTGAAAATGCCATTGTGTGCTGGAAACCTGGCAAAATGGAAGATGATATAGATAAAATCAAGCCCAGTGAGTCAAATGTGACTATACTTGGGAGATTTGATTACAGCCAGTGTGATATATGGTACATGAGGTTTTCAATGGATTTCTGGCAAAAGGTATGTGCAAGCTTTGACTTTGCTGTGTTTGAAGGTGTGTAGCTTTTCACTGATTACATATTTATGGACGTGGGAAGTCTTGGGTCATGTGATGTGATGTTTGAGAAGCAGAATGATTTACTGCAAGGGGCTTTATATGAAACTGGAGGAGCTCCAGATTTTTCATTCTGGGTTCTGCCTGATCTAAAAAGTTCCACAAAAGATATTTATTTGTTTTCCACTAAAGATATGTTTAGTGATATCTTCCTCCTCCATGTTGCACAGGTAGATAATAAAGTTGCAGAGGTAGATAATAAAGTTGGAGAAAGGAGGCATATTTTATAGCGTTTCTAGCCCCTCCGACAAACTCATTAAGTTGTTCATATTTAAACATTCACAAAAATTTATCAGCTACAGAGCCTTTGTAAAATTCTGACTCCCATTATTTGAGATATATTTTAAAACTTCTGTATCCTCTGTTTTCCTTTGAAGATGCTTGCTCTGGGCAATCAGGTTGGGAAACTTTACGTTTGGGATTTAGAAATAGAGGATCCTCATAAAGCCAAGTGAGTACTTGTTTAAATTTTGTTTTTATTAAGACAGAGAGTTGGGGTACTTTCCTTCTTCCTTTACCGATAACTACAGAAGTTCTTTAACAGTAGTAGTCACTTTCCATTTTAACTACTAGGTAAATAAACATTCAGAGCCCCTGAAGGTTAACATTTATTGTTTTTTACTACTTTGTTATTTATATGACAGTGGTGCCAAGGGACCCCAGTCAGACTGTGCTGGGTACCATATGTAGATACAGGAAAAGACTATTTGTTCCTCAAAGAGCTACAAACTAATTAGGTGGAAAATTTACAAAGCCCTTAAGAGAAGATGTGGTAGGTGAGTGTAGCACATGACAAAGGAGAAAGAGGTGAAAGGACTTGAGTAGTGAGAGTATAATGGTTAGCTACAGGCATAATGTGGGAGAACAGTATGGCTTTCCAGTTCCTCACCTATGTGGCCAGGAAATTTTACAGCATATCTTATATATAGATATAAAAAACCATACAAATACATAGAAATTGAATAAAAGTATTCTATATATAAAAATAATATATACATTATGTGTAGTAAATGTATATACACTATGTATATAAATAATATATACGTTGTATTTGTATATACACTATATAATAAATTATATATACTTACACGTTTTAAATATATATAATCTGTATAAATAGGTATGTGTGTATATATGTTCATAAACACATGAAGTTCCTGAAAATGCTTCAGTCTTTAATCACCCAATTGCTGTGTTTTATTCCTAACCACTGTGAAAGAACATTGATTACAAAGTCCTAAATAATGCGATTCAATAAGCTTTCAGTCAGTGCTTCAATGAAAATTGGGTGGATGAGAAATGGCAGTGGGTGAGCAGGAAATGACTGCTTTTCCAAGTCCACATTTGGAATACAAAATACACCATGAAGGGCGTAATCCTGTTGCCCTTCAGTTCCTCCTAGGTCACCTAAGTAAGAGGTTGGTGAAGCAGTGCTCCATAATGTAACAGCAAGTGCAGATGTAACGTTGCGGCTGAATAATTTTCTTTTATTTATAGGTGTACGACTCTTACTCATCCCAAATGTGTTGCTGCCATTCGACAAACCAGTTTTAGCAGGGATAGTAGTATCCTTATAGCTGTGTGTGATGATGCCAGTATCTGGCGCTGGGACAGACTACGATAAAATACTTTTTCTTAATTCAAAGTAGAAAATATATTTTCAAATTATAATATAGTCTGTTAACTTGCTAGTACGGTAGATGCGTTTAGTGTAGACTCTCTCGAAAGTTCAGCAGGCTGGAGCTGAACTTAGTGATGTTTACATTCTGTGTATTGTTCTGCTTGAAATTGCTGCTTTTAATAAAAAGAAGTATTTTTGTAAAGTTTTCTGAATTGTCCATTTTAATTATTTCCCACAATGAGTTTCCACTTCTGGCCTGTGAAATTGCTTTGCATACAGGTATCACATAATACAGGGTTACGGGCTAGAAATCTGGTATGTGTATGCCTGCAGCTGTATTTGTGCCTTTTTGACTGGAAACCTAATGAAGCTATTGAATATTATCCTGGGACCACACAAAGGCAATAATACACTTGGGAATATAGTGTAAATAAATGTTAAATCACTTGTTAAAAACACTTTGAACTCATTCCTTAAGTTAGTTGCGTATTGAAAATGATATAGTTTAAGTACTCTCACATTGGGATGTGCTTTTCACCACTTCTGTTACAGATTAGGGGAAAAAACTTTACTTTTTTTTTTTTTTTTTTTTTTTTTTTTTTTTTTTTTTTTTTTTTTTTTTTTTTTTTTTTTTTTTTTTTTAATATCTTGTCAGCATATAGTTGAAACGTTAGTGCTTGTATTCTCCACGTGGTCTAAGACATTGCACAATAGCTGTGTGTACCTGAATGAGGAAGAAAGTTAATAACATTTACTGAAACTGAACCATTTACGTACTTTTTTTCCCTACCGTGCTTTTCTTACCCTTCACCATAACACGTTACTTGGAAAGAATGTATTAGGATATGATATAAATACAACTACACTGTCACTGGCAAGGTGATAGTGCTTTTTTGATCAGTAGATTAATTTAAGTAAGTAATCCTGTCTGCTACTGATTTCTTAAGTGCATATCTGACTTTTATCTTTCAGGATATTGCTTTTTCCTGTTTGTTACAGTTTGGGAAGCTTGTAAATGCTCTGCTTAGATAAACTACCTGCTCAGTTTGAAGTAATATGACTAAGCCAGTTTTGATTTGTGTCCTTGGAAGCCTGCAAAAAATGAAATCCAGAGCTGGCAAGTAGTTTACAAGTCTTACTCTGTAACATGACATTTATTTTTCCCCCTTTTTAAAATTTTTTTAAATCCCGTTCTTTGCTACTGAGGAGTTGCGGTAGGTAGTACCGTTGTAGCACAAGTCTGTCCGAAACTAGTGTTAAATTGAGCTGGATTTGAACCTTCTTTTTCTTGCACCAGCCAAGTGGCTAGTACGCTCATTCTTGGGTGAGATGCCCTTGGCTGACTGGTCATGGCAACGTGATCAGGAAGCCAAGTGCAAAACCACAGGATCAGGCAGAACCAGGTACACGCTTGAGTGCTGGAGGGAGGAGACCGAAACACCTGCAGAGTGAACACAGATTCGCTGGAGAGGGAGACAGGTGGGACTGGAGCTTGGAGGCAGTTTTTAACCTCTAGTTCTACTGCGGCTACAGAACTGCTGGCACAGCGTGAACCAGCGTTTATGCAACAGCGATGGCCCGTGTACCTCATGGTTCATCCTGTGGAAAGTATGTGGGGTTGGCAGAGTCTGAGAAATTGTCGGGGTGGAGATGTGGTTGGGAGTGCGCTCCAAAAAGGCAGTGGGAGTGTGCAGGCTTCAAGGAAACTGCTTTGATCAGATGAGCTAAACTATATTGAGGACACTTGGATTGGAGGCTGGTACCATTTAGCCTTTGCAAACGCTTTACGGTAGCATGCCATTAGACTGGGTCATCTTGTTTTCTCCTGTCCAGGGCTGCGAGTGAAATGGGATACAAAAGCAACAGGGATTTTTTAGCCATGGTTGGTTTTTTGGTGTGCAGGCGGTACGTTCTGACAAATGAGCTGCCGTGTTTGAGAGGAAGGAAGGGAAGGGTGGTGCTTGACTAGAGAGAGGCCTAACACAATTAGGGTGAGCTTTAACTTCTGTATTAACTTATGAATGTGCTGAAGACTGTTCTCTTAAAATGCAGACAAATATTCTAGCAGGTTTGCCCTGAGAAACCTGGATGGAGCTGAAATCAGATGCAAGTTGTGAATGAAGGGAAGGACTAGAGAATGTGAACTTGCAAAAGCAGAGCTGGAGCAAGCTATGGAGAAGAAGAAATTCTCCTTTACACAGTCAACCCCATCTGCTTTTAGGATGTAACATCAAGTCAGTGTTGGAGTAAGTAATATCTTGAATATAGACCACAAGAGAACAAACTCCTTTTCCACATTCAGACCCATAAAGCTCAAGTGACCCTGTGTGTGTATTTGGTTGGGATGTTCTCTTCCTAGAGTTCATAGAATCATAGAATGGTTTGGGTTGGAAGGGACCTTAGAGATCATTCAGTTCCAGCCCCCCTGTCACGGGCAGGGACACCTTCCACCAGATCAGGTCACTCAAAGCCCCATCCAACCTGGCCTTGAACACTTCCAGGGATGGGGCACCCACAGTTTCTTTGGGCACCCTGTGCCAGTGCCTCACAACCTGTGTAGTGAAGTATTCCTTCCTTATATCTAATCTAAACCTACCCACTTCCCGTTTAAAGCCATTCCCCCTTGTCCTATCACTACATGCCCCTGACAAAAGTCCCCGTCCAGCTTTCCTGTAGGCCCCCTTCAGGTACTGGAAGGCTGCTATAAGGTCTCCCCGGAGCCTTCTCTCTGCCAGGCTGAACAGCTCCAACTCTCTCAGCCTGCTGCTACTTCTAGGCTAAAAAAAGGGGAAAAAATAAAATTCTTTTTATTGTGCATCTTCTGGAAAATACAGAGCTAGTAGAGTTATAATCATTGGAAAAGAATGTGAAGAAGAGTTCAATGTTCTCCAAAACTCTTTAATCTTTTAATATATACTTTTGTGTAACATACCTTGAGACCTCCGATGCGTAAGTTCTTCAGCAAAAGAAGCGTGGTTTGACTCTGGTATTGGAGAGACCTACCAAAAATATCCCAAAAGACATTAGTGTGTTCTTAAGCCAGCTGTAGTTCTGTTCTTTGGCAAGTTCTGTAATTGGCTCCTTCTGATTCATATCTCAGCGAAAGGCAGGTCAGGGAGAAGTGAAAACAGGCTTTGCCTGGCTCCAGGTCTCCTGGCTGATTGTTGCAGTACAGCCAGGAAACTGTTTCAGGAGGCTGCAAGTGTTACAGATGTCTCTTCTGGATGAACTCTGGGTGAGGAGTACAATAAAGTGTAAAAGTTACTGTTTCCTTCAACTGTTGTGCACAGAGTATTTCTCTGAAGTGATTCATCTTTTTTTTTTTCCTTCATAAAAAAAAAAAAAAAAAGCTGGAGAGAAGAGGTACCTGAAAGTCCTTGTCTTTCTCTGTCAACTGTCAGATACTCAGAACCTGGCTAAATGATTGGTTTGGATTACAGTCCTACTTTTTATCCAGAGACTTTGCCCAGAGTCAGCAAGAAACTTTGTAGTTTGATGGAAGTAGAAAATGGTTCCCAATTGTTAAATCAGCGGTTCGATTAGAAGGGGCTCTCTCCCTCAGAGACTAAGCTCCTGTTTGCTGGGCTCTTACTCCATCTGGTGGTGACTGAAGGAAAAAAGAAGTCACTGCATTGTAATTTAAAATCCGGTTCTTCCTGAGGCTTCTGATTTTAAGCTAAACAATTTCATCCAAATGTGGCTTGAATTTGCCTTTCCTAGTGTATGTAGGAGTCTGTGTTTTCTTTGATGTGTTTTGTGCTCATGTTTCACTGCTGATGTTCAGGAGCTCTGGTTCCATGGCTGCATAATCAGAATTTTGACTACTTTTCATGGATTTTGCATCTGTTTCAGCAAAGACCAGTAGCAGTGTATGCACCTGTTGCTTTTTGCATTTGTAAATCTGCCTCTGGGTGTGGTGCTGAGGTGTGGGCAGACCCAGAAACAGGTAAGGCCCTCCTGAAAAAGAAACTTCCCCAACTCTGGCTAATGATTCATGTTAACTTAGGAAGAAAAATTATTTGGAAAAATGTCCTAAAATGGAGGGAAATAAATCTACCGCTGTCATGGTTATGAGACTGCCATGGCAGAGCTTGTTCAACTTCAAAGCCTAATGATCAGCAGACAGTCTTGTTTTTGTTTTAAGAGGTTTTCCACTGAAGGGACCTAACCTCTTAGTAGCAAGAAACTGACAACAGCACAAAAAATTACTCCAGCTGTAGGAAGACCTTTACAAAATAAATTATATCACATCTAGGTTATTATTATTACAAGCATTACATCTCTGGCAGTACCTGGGGGAATGATTTTTTTTTATTGTGTGTGGGGGAAAAAAAACCCAGAACAATATATACGTAAAAGACAGGAGAGATTGTTGTGTGCATTGTGTTTTTCTGTTTCTCCTCAGGTTTATTCCTGAACTACTTCTGTATAATTGTGTTCTCTCATTTTAAACCAGTGTGTTGAGGGAAAAAGTATTGTTGTGGGATATATATCTAGATAGATAGATATGTTCAAATGTTTGTTCAGATGTGAAGATGTAGTACAAAATGTAATCCCTTCCCTGTGCTTTCCTTTTAATCTGAAACATGCAGAGAAAAGACACTAAAGCACTCCTCATCCTGAAGAAAATGCAGTAAGAGGTTTATTCTATTGCTCAACAGGGAAACAGTTTTCTGTTTTAGCAAGCAGACCAATACATCCTCACAATAATAATAATAATAATAATAATAATTAATAATAATAAATTGTTACGGATAGCTTCTAATTTTCCCTTCATTCTCATTACTTCTGAAAGCATGTTCACATGTATGAACTCTGCCAATTGGTGAACAAAAACCTTCTCCTGTGAAACTCAGCTTGGTCTGTGCATGTGGGTCACCCACAGCCCAGTGACCCAGCTGCTGGGAGCTCTCTGTTCTCTGTAGGGCAGTGTCAGTGCTGAAAGCTGAGCCCTGTTACTGTGTTGACAGCTTTTCTCCTGCACTGGGCTCCCAGTTCGTTTCCGAGCCACCCAGGAGAGTTTCTGACTCTTGGGACAAGACAGACAAATACAAGAGCTAAGCAAAAAGCTACAAACCTTACTTCTGACGTCCAGATGCTGTAAAAGGTGAGCGATGAGCTCAGTTTTAGGTTTCTACTTCTAACAACAGTGATCAGGCTTTTGTTTTCCTTCTCATCACAAAGAAGTAATAACAGTTGTTTGGTATTTCTCAGGACAAAACCATACGGAACAAAACTTGGGTGAGGTGCTTGAGAAGCAGAGCTTGGCAGTTCAAATAAACAACCCGTAGAAATAAATGAGTTCTTACTTTCATAGTGGTTCCGAAAGGCTCCTCTCTGATTCAGGTTGAAGGGGGATGGAGTCTTCCTTCTGTGAGTTTCTGATCCGTGAGCTTGGCCACAGCAGGTTGGAAAGAAGAGGACAGTGGTGTGTACCACATCCACAAAGCTCAGAGACAACACCTGGCTGAACCTGCAGCGGCTACGCCAAATTCTTCAAACTACATACAATTTTATGTATTCATTTACAGCCTTGAAGACTGGAGCCAGGGCAAGAACAGTCACAAAGTTTGGACTGGAGCCTCAGCCACCCCACCCATGTGGTCTGGTCTGGCTTCCTGAAGCCTAAACAACAATCCCACCAGCACCACGGAGTAACCAGAACACAGTTTGGACCAAGTCAGAACAGATGCAGTTTGTTACTACAGCTCCAGGAGAGAAGACAGAGCAGCAGAGCAACAGCCTCTGCTGACAGGAACTCTGCCCAAAGGGGTCCTTACAGAGTTAATGTGCCTGTAGGTTGTAGAACTCATCTTCACCAAACCATGTCAGGGCCACAGGACTATAGAAAATTGCGACGAAGAGCAGTTACCAACGGATCGCTTCATACAGGGGTGCTCCAGTCAGATAAGGAAGCTCTACACAGTACCTCTTTTACAAATAATTCACACTTTGTTAATTAAATCAGGCTGTTGGGGCATCCTGACACACATTTCTTAACTAGTGAGGTCTGGCAAGGCCTCTGAAGTGTTAATTATTTTACTTCCACACCAGGCAGATGCCTCCTTAGAAATGTGAGAACCTGAGCAACGACCACCAGCAGTGTTCAGCGCCCTATCACAACTGAACTCCTGCTTCCATTTGGTCCCTCTCTCTTCCTCCAGTACCACTTGTGACATCATCAGCTACGTGAAGCGCCTGCTGTCTGTGTAACAAAACTACCACAACCACCTACAGCAGGATTTGACAGGTCCGAGACAATGATCCTAGTGATGCATTCTGGTGCGGGAGTGCAGCCTGGGTCTCTGCTAACTGCCCTCCTTGCTGTTTCTCCACAGCCAGCCTACAACTGTGACTTTAAGAAAATTAAGTCCTTCGTTGAGCAGGAGACCAAGTATTTTGGGGTTTAGGCCTTGTAACAGGCTTCTGGGAAACAACTCCTGGGATGGAATTAGTTTTACTTTTCAAAAGCTACCTGGAGCATGAAGTAGTGGAAACTACTGAAGAAAAGATACTTCCTCATACCAAACTGAAGGGACATCAGCTTCCTCCAACGCCTCCAGAAGAATTTAGAACAACATTCTTTGTTTTCATGGAGACTCTGGAGATGCTTTGTTGTAAGTTCTGAGTAGAATCACAGAAAAGTTCAAAGGAGACCAAGAGAGGCTCAGAGGACAAGCAAAACAACCTTCAGTTCACTGCACTGTAACGAGTTTCTCGTTGTAGAAGATAATAGCTTCCTCTTGAACAGTGGAAGTGATACCTTACAAACCCTTGACATAAATTCAGTTTTGATGTAACCCATTTTTCTTACGGAAAGAGTCTTCCAGGTATTAAGAACCACTATGCTTATTTTTGTCCTTCTCCACATCATTTTTCATACCATAATTAGAGAAAGCTGAAGAGAAAGATAAATTCATCAAATACCTCCACTGTCAATAATTTCGCAGCTCTCATCTCACCCCAGTCTAGGGCTGCAAAATACAAAGCTACAACTCCGAATGGGCCCATAACGGCTGTTTCAAAGCTATGTGACTTGCAGCAGGGAAAGAGTCCCCAAAGATCTCTCTTCGTTACACTTTCATACAGGAAAAGTTAAACATAGATACCCTGAGATCAAGCTCAATATTGTCTTCATGCCAAAAAGGAAATACAACTGTACCATCTATGGTACAATAAATGAGCTGGGGACAGGAATAGTGGTTGTCCACAAGTGAAAGAACTTAAAAGAGTTACGTACCAGCAGGAAAGCCATCAGTGTATTCTCAGTTGCCTGGTCACCCTTCAGAATGAGGTAAAGAAGGAAAAACTACATTTATTTTGTTCACAACTGAACACCCCAAAACATCACAAAAGGATGAACCAGTGCTGCCTCTTTCATCTTGTAATTTCTTCCACTTCAAATGCAGTTTCAAAAGAATATTTCTACGCATGCACACACAACACTGATTTCTTGTTGCAGCCAAATACTTCAATTAAAAAAAACAAACCACGCGGAGGCAAGTAGTTTTCACAGATTTTAATTTTAAATAATTTTTGAGAGTAATACAAAAGTTACAAGTTTGTCTGTTCAGACTAATCGTTTTTTTTTTTCCTCAAAAATTCCTCAGTGGAGTTCCTTGCTGCACCTTTCAGACAGCACTGTTTAGAAAGCACTTCAAATGACACAATTTAAGCTCATGTTTTCCAGAAGAGAGGGTTCTGTGTCAGACGTCTCTGGAAGTTCTCATACCTAGGAAAAAAAAAAAAACAAACCAAAAAACAAAAGTTGCTGCAAATAAAATGGCAAATAGGTTCATCTACAGGGAGAATGTGGTAAATTACATCTACTCCACACCAGGAAGTGAGTAAATCCAAAATCTTCCTTTCTGAACCCATATTAAGACTATTCACCATGAGACTTGTGTATTTCAACAATGCATTTCATTGAAGTGGGATCCCAGAGGATGCTCAGTAAAATTGTAAGGGAATTAAAAGTGGCTATTTTGTGCATAACATTTTTTGGGCTAGGAAATCAAAGTTTGGGCAGGTAGAAGCGTGAGTCTGAGGATGCCCATCATCCTAGACATCAGGCCAGCTATCTCACAGGAGAAACACCGGAGAAACCAAACCGAGAAAACTTCATGCCATTCCCACTGTTAATACTGGGAAAAACAAGGTAACACTGCTGCTTCTGAATCCAGTCCAGCTGTCCCTGCGCTGCACCCGTCAGCACTGCCGGATTTAAGGTGCACAGGGCCAGCTTAGCCCTTCTCAGCTCCTGGGACAGCGCACACGAGCGAGCAAGCCCGACAGGCTCGAGCAGGCCTGCGCAGAGACCACGGCCGTCAACTCAGGATCGCATCCTGGCAAGAGATGTGCAACGTGCTCACAGGTAAGGAAGAGGGGACTGCAGACAATTCTGCGCTCAAGGCCGTGCGTCCATTTGCCTTGTAGTTCTTACAGAAACCTTGAGACAAAGTAGTCCCCATTATTTTTCCCACCCTCACCAAATAATTCTAAGTTCCACATTTTTCATATACAGTAATGTTTTAGTAATATCTAATGAGGAAAAATAATTCTGACATATAACAGGATCACGTATGCACACGTGCTGTGCTAATTTCACTTTCTATACTCACAGAAACAAGCAAACCACAAACAA